>LUCH01003331.1:51591-63178 GCA_013368495.1 Paragonimus heterotremus | reverse complement strand
GAGGGGCTTGCCTAGCCCAAGGGCGCAATGAATATGATCTTGATGTTTCATTCTGAGCACTGCTGCGCGCAGTGGATGTAATCGAAGATACACCAAGCTTTTGAGAGATACTAAATGTTTTTTCGACCGTATTGGATAATACGCCTGTGGTCACAGTCAACCGTTAGGCGATCGGAGTGCTCTTTGTTTGAGGGTACCTTTTCTAACCGCTCCTTGCTGATACGGAAGACAGCAGTACCGCACCTATGAAAATAGTTCTGCTGTATGCCCATAGGATCGTGTCTCACTACCTAAGCACTCCTATGCGGTCAGTAGTGCGACATACAATCCTATGAGTGTTATTTTTTTCGTCCGACTGCTCCTCTTTGGCCTGTCTGACGAGGTTGCACTAGGAAGGACCGAAGTCTTAGTCAGCATAGCCTACCGGATCAAAACAGTACACAAGCCCGACCACCTCGCCAATGTAGCACTGTAGGTCGGGAAGGTTATATACGACAGTCAATTAAATATAGACAAGTCACGCTTACGTATACATTCACAACAAGTATTACACAATCATCACCACTGCAACCCGATGAGTTGCTTCACTCGCTTGTATGCACGTAATGCCAGCTGGTGGGACCTGATTAACATAGCTTCGCTGAAGGCCAGTAGCTTCAGGTTCTGATTGCGTGACAATATTTTTAACGAGTTAAATTGGTCAACCTTGTGACCTGTTGTCATGAGGTTTTTAGTAATCGTTCATTCGGGATTTCGAGCAACGGATTCACCGGTTTGAGATGGTTGCATTATCCACTATCCCAACCATTTGGATAAGGGCTCCGATACTTGATAAAATAGATATCGATCTGTTCCGTCTACGTGAACATCACTACAAATGCCAGTGAACTGGTAGACAACCCGAAAGGCTGAATATTTAGACAAACCACGTTCGCGGTTTTCAAGATCTGATCCTTTGGTAGTTTGATCCAAACGTGATTGGGCTGCCGCGTACGTGTAGGATAGGGCAGACTTCAATTTGTGTTTGATGTCACTGGCCAAATGATCCTCTTTACACTACAGAAGTAGAAATATATGATTCTTTTGGGCTGTTTGAACTGGCGCAGTGCACTTGTCCGTTTTGCTATGAATCTATATGAATCTTTCAGGATATCCATTTGCCAGTAACGTTTTCCATGACATATCTTGTTTTTTTGCAGCTTATCAGGGGTCTTGTCTAAATCACGCTCGTATGCTATTGAGGTAAAGCTGGAGAACTGAATATATTTTCCGCCCCATGTTGCTTTGCGATGGACCGGTCGTTGCAATGTCCCATCCTCCTACGTGGTGACAAATACATATTAAAAAGCCAAACTACCGTCTGATTTCCTTTCGTGAGACAAACATAGATTCGGGTGGACAGAATTAAGCAGGTTGAAACAAAACAAAATGGTCAACATGGGTAAAAAGTGCAATACTATCAGCATACCATCTGTACAATACGATTTTGGCAATATCATCTGGGACTTGTTGTTCGATCAGTCCCGAGAAAACATCACCTAGTTTTGGACCTAACAGATTAACCATAGACACTCCGGCTAGTGCCTCAAATGTGAACTTAGTGTTCTCAGTATATAGTAAAATTAGGTTTTTGAGATATTCAAGTGGAATACTTATTCCACAGTTTTGGATAGAGATAAGGCCACATATACCTTCAACTTTCAAGAAGAGAAACATTTGTGAAAGGGGAATCAACGTCAGTCGAACACGTACCTTTTGAACTCATCGGCATTCTTTTAATGTCTCTGCTAGTTCAAAAGATTCCTTTAGGTAATAGGAGGGATAACAATTTGTCAATGGGATCAGGAATGTCAACTAGTCATCGAGCAACTTCATGATATGCCGGATTGTCCATACACAACATTGTTCACATAGGTGCTCCATCCTTGTATATTTTTGGTGCATTTCTCATTTGTGCCAATTGGCTTCATGTGCCAGTATTGATTTTCAGAGATATGATCGTGCAACAAAAATATTTGGAGTTACCTTGCTATTTGCTTTTCCAGCAACATGTTATTTTCAGTCTTTCTGCTCTACTTAAACTTTCATTGGTCTCACAAGATTTTGTCCATTTTTTTCACATAACCACCCTCTCTCTTGATGAAAAAACCAGGGCCTTTATCTGGCTTTAGGAACGTTAAGTACTGCATTTCTGTTGGTTCATTCATGGCTTAATAATGTTCTTGTTTGAGACAGCATCACTGACAAATAGGTACCGATAAAAAAATTGGTTAGAAATATCTACCAGTTTTGCACGAAACCAGCCCGTTTCATCAGAACACGTGGGTGAAAGACCATAGGTATAAATATATTCAAATTGAACTTGCGTATTCAACTTGTTAACGTCTTCAGGTAGTAGGTTGACATTCATTCCAGGGGAGAGGACATCTAGCTGCGTGGGTGTGCACTGTGAACTGAACTGTATACATGATTTAAGCTGTCAGTGGGAAATACACTCAAATTGGCTAATCGTGAAGGAGAACCATGTGAAGAACAAAGAGTTCTGAGCTTGGTGTTGTAAAATGTTCCTCTGGAAAAGTTTTCAAACTGGATACGGCATACCAATAACAACCCATTGAGGGTTTCAACAAAGCGATGATGAGTTTCCACAAAGCTCTTTGGGTCTCCCCGTGCTGTATCATTGTACGGACTTGTTAGCCTCACGAGATTGATGCCATTATTTGGTGATTTCTCCTTGGACAATAACTTGATAACTTGCGGCGGAAATAGACAATCCGCATAGACATCCGCACAGAAATCAATACTTGTCTGCTCCATCATTACTTTGCATCATAAGGACAGCAAACGATCCAATGTGTGCAAATGAGACAGGAAATCTTCGTTTGCGAAGTATGAAACACTGGGTTCTCTTTAACAACTTCATCAGTGCAGAAAGAAGACATCTGTTGCGAGATGTTAACTTTTCATTTACTCTCATCTCACGGAATATCGTAACGCTTTCCGAAGTGGTTAGAACAATCGATGACACAACTATCTCAAACCGGTGAACCCGTTCCTCGAAATCCAGAATGAACGATTACTAAACACCTCATGACAACAGATCACTAGGCTGACTCACTTAACTCGTCCAAAATATTGTCACGCAATCAGAACCCGAAGCTACTGGCCTTGAGCAAAGCTATGTTAATCAGGTCCCACCAACTGGCATTACGTGCATACAAGCGATTGGAGCAACCCATCGGGTTGCAGTGGTGATGATTGTGTAATACTTGTTGTGAATGTATACGTATGCATGCCCTGTCTATAGTTAATTGACTGTCGTATGTAACCTTCATGTTTTGAGTGTGCGACTGATGGGAATAAACGAAATGTTAACATATCGCAACGTGTCACATTTCTATACTAATTAGGTTGTTAGAGGAAACTCAATGTTTCAAGCACACGGAAGCTCATGTTTGTTTTTCGATACAAATTCACCAAGTCATCACTTTCCATTTGCTACTCCATGTGATCACCATTCATTTACTTAACAATTCACCGAAAGTGGACCATCTCAACGCGACTACCTAGAAAGAAAACCAGCCATTTCAGACTGGTTCCTACGATGTGGTTCACTTTTTGTCCAACTGTACACACGAGTCAAGCATCTCGTTACTGTCATCATTCAACTAACGTAGGTCGGTGAGATAGTTTGGCATAGTCAATACTTCATGAAAGATGTCTGTGGAAAACTTGAACCAATCACCGGTTTTATTTTTTGCAGCGTTTCCTATATTATTTTCTGTAGTGTAGTGATCTACGAACGTACTATTTAGTGAGTGTTTACTTGAACTCACTAACGTGAGTCAACTTGATTTTAATACATAGGAGCTTCCTTCAGTTCAACATCCTTTAAAAAGTATACTTGTGCCTAGTGAAAATAACCATCTCTGAAATAACTCACTAATGCTGCATATATGAAGGAAGCTTTAGTGCCTATGTATGTCAGATTTAAAACAATCTACCAGATTTAGTCAGTAGTGCACCATCGGTAGTTGAATTCAAACACAAACTTAACGCATGTATTGGGGACACGGAGCCGAGTATTCAAATAACCTGATGGTGAGAATCACTTCAGTAGAATGAAGATAGTTTCGACCTCTCACGATTGAAGCTAATCAGTTGCGTGCTCAGTGTCTCTTTGCGATTTCTAGGATATGTTCGGGTTCCTATTATTGTGTTTGTTTTGTATGTCGTAATTTTTATTGTTTTTCACGTTTTTTACTTTTCCAAAGTATATATATACCCACTTGGTGTTTTAAACATACAAATCAACAAAATACAATTTTTCTCGAAGGCCACAGGCCGTTCGTTCTTGTTCCATCTTTTGTCCTTCGTGCGCTATTTTTCTGGGACATGGAGGCCAACGGAATCTACTATCTATTTCAACGTATTTCCGGTTGTATATGTATCAACGTTTTCCCCTACTGTGAACCAGTAATCCCTTTGACTAGCAGGACGGATCAAATCCATTAGAAGTTACCTTCGCAGTCTTCCTCTTACTCACTCTCACAAACGGAAACAATCTTCCGATTTATCCTTTTCTAAACCGACAATCACATTAAGATGTGGTATGCTCTCATCAGTTGCCAACGTAAAACCAGCAAATTTCACACACATTACACAGGGCAACAACAACTGAACGAACTTATCACATAGTTTTGACCTTTTACAGGCTAATAGTGCAATTAATTCCACAACAAAGAGACTGATTGCGTCAACGCCTTCTTTGCACACAAAACTGGCTTATGTTGCCTGATTAGCATTACTTCACTAATCACTAACAATTTTGGGTTGCAATTACATGATAGTATCGTGAACGGTTTGACAAGGTCAACTAGGTAACCGGTTACTAAGATATGTTTGACGATCGATGAGGCCGGGTTCTTCGAGCTTGTTACAGTCTGCAGGTCGTTTTTGAGATGGCAGTTGATAGCCACTTAGGAATGTGTTCCGTCATACGCCGATGCAAGTGCCGATCTGTCCTGCTTGTGTAGACATTATCGTAGCCGCGGTTGGACTGGTATATTATGTGGAAGACAGACTGACCGGTTGAGGTTTTATCACCGTTACTGAGAGCCAAACGCCTAAGACCTAAGTGAACTCTCAGCCGGACAACTAGTCAGGTGCCAGATTTTTCGCAACTGCCTCTTCTAAATTATCAAGTCTGCCAAACTACTTATGAAAGGTTAATGATGAGTAGTAGGCGATTTGAATTTTCATGTAAATTGAACAACACCAACAATTGATCGCATCTGTCGCATTCCCATAGATTTTCCAGTCGGCCCATTTCGAAAAGAAGCACTAGACTCGAGTTTCGCTCTTCTTCTGGAAATGGGCCAACTGGAAAGTCTATGGGAATGCGACAGCGGCGATCAATTGTGGGTGATGTTCAATCTATATTCATGAAAGATTGATGGCCGTTATTGAGTTACATTTAATTTCCGAATCTGTGTATAAGTGGAGGAAAAAACTGCACGTTAATCTGTATTTATAAGGGTAAGACATGTTGCAGTATTTAGCCATTTTCACCTATTCGCCTAGTTTTAATCTGTTCTGCGGTCTCGCCTGCGGAAGAGCAGTACGTGTGCATATGACTGATACAACTGTTGTTAACAGCTGTGGAAGTAATGGACACATCATTGGTGTTATCACAGAAGAAGGCTTGCTGACCTACTCCATCAAACTTGGTCGGTATATAGAAGCAAGCTATCAGCTGTGAGTATCGTGAAAGAAGGAACTCGCCAATAGTTTGCGATAATACGCCCAGACACGTAGATCTGGAGGGTATGTTCAAAGATGCAGAATACACCGGTTTGTGAAGTGTAATTAAACACCTTTTAAAGTAAATAATGTTAAACGTTTATGATCTTATAATGACGGGCGATCCTTCTGACAAGCTATCCTATCGTCACTGACTGCTGAGATGCTCGAAAGAGTCATCTGTAGATGATAGAAGTGTGATGATAGCAATCTGTTGCCACAACACGTCAAAACACTTTCAACGGTCCTGTTTGAAAGTGTTCACTAATAAAGAAATCCGATTACGGTTATGCCCTTTGTTTTTCATGTGGGAACTAGTTGTACAGCGAGATAGTCATCATGGTTGCTTCGGTGAACAGGTTTAATGCCACTCTCCAAAACGATAACCCGCGTATCAGTTAGGCACCTGGTGTGATTCCTTAAAACCTCCACATGATAAACCGGCAAGCAGAACAATTCAGGAAAAGCTTAAATTAACTATAACCGATGATTCGTTTAATTTTTCAACAGATACCTCTCTGAAAATATTAGTGAAACGAAATGTATAGGTGGTGTGCATCAACTAGCTGGTTTATTTCGTAGTTTGTCTGATTTGTTCATCACGTGCCAGTTATTGACACCTTTTCACATTTGGTTAACTGCTCCTGCTGTCACCATGGCTTCGATCAGTCATAGTACTCGTATGTGGTTGCTCGTGGCTAGTATGTCCTCAAGTATGTTGTGCTGTTAGCAGACCGATACGCCATTCACATGAGACAGCTTGTTTTACATGAACGACACCCAGGTGACCTAAATCCAGGTAGAGTTGTACGTTCCTTGATTCGTCAGAATTTTTTTGGCAATCACCATCACTTAAGTTTATCACAAAATACCATTACTAGACACAACCTGATGTATCCATGGTTGCAAGTGATAGACTTCGGGTTGTTGAGAGTCTCACATGATAAATTAGTTTTTGAATCCAGGCAGGTATGTTGTTCTGAAAAGCAGAGGTGTGATTAACAATTTCAGAATAAATGTATGAAGCTGTAATTTTGCGTATATAACAGGTAACCATAAGGAGAGTGATATACAAAGTCGGTATTTACTGTGTCCCAAGTTCCAACGACATGACCAACGTTTTGTCAGTTTGTTTGCACAGTTTCGTTTCTTGACTCGTATGTTTAATGTGTGTGTCCTTATTTTCGACATCGATCGCATATGTGAGTTTTGTTGAATAGCGGTGGTTCTTCGATTTATAGATTTTCATACGAACTTGTATTCATTTTTTATTCGCGTCTTCTAACTAAAGCAGACAAACTGGTTTTGCACAACCTGTTGGTTACCATAGTAACAGATCAACATGGATTTACTTTTCACTGTTGCGAAATGTTTGTCCATCACAAAAAACAAAACTGGTTTCCCATATTCCCAATAATCTGCGATGAAATCTAAGCTAGTTTGCGAGTGAGTATGATAGGATCTGCTAACTTACTTAGGTTTCCGTTAAACTTACTCAGAACAGTCTAGTTCAGTCGAAGTTATAATATCGGCAACAGAACAGTTGTGCGCCAAAGTCATGACTCCGTAAGAATCCCATAGATTGAGCTATTCAAAGGAACTCACCAGTAAATCGCAAAAACTAGTGGATATCTGAAACCGTATGACATGCTTAATCCGAATTTTACGCATCGACAAAGTGTTATTTGACCGGATACAGATTAATAAAAATATACCAAGTAATTTGCTATGCTATGCTCTCAGTTGTCAGATGTTTGTAAAGCAAATTGTCCTCGCATTGCTACACTGGTGGAGATGATTATTCATATGAGTTTTAATGACCCAACGCAAATACTGTCACAAAGTAGTTGGGTCATCTAACAACACTCGCCCCTTGGTTTTACTGTGTGAATTTAGTGAGGGAACCCAGTATAGCAATTCACTGTTGCAGTTTGTGGTTGTTATCTGTCGTTGCTTGATGCTTATGTACACTAACCTGTCATCAACCATGTCAGCACAGTTCACTTCAGTACACATATCGACTGTCCCAATAATCATTTGGCAATAGGACATGTGGCCATGAAGGTGACAGCGCAATAAGGAGAACGCAAAACCATACTACTTAACGTTTTGGTCATACAGCCACATGACATCAGACCACGGTTCACAAATGGTGCGGTAGTAACAGAAACACAGTGTGATCTGTCTCCGTTCCTATAGAAAAAATGTTAGCCTACAGATAATACTGTATTAATCTGAATACCCCTTTCGTTCATGAATGTAGCAGTTTACTATCTGTCATTTGACAAGCAACTGTTATGATAGCGCATTCCTTTAGGGTTTTATCGTATATTTTACTTTGTCCGTTTGTGCTGACTGATGACTACTAGTTCTCTGTCCTGAGTTGCCTTTCGAATACCGGGCCTTTCCTTAACAGCCTACTGCTATCGATCCGGGACCAAAGTATGCCCAAAACACTGGGAATATGGGACCAAACGATCTGACCTGAACTCCCGATACACCCCTGTACCACTAAACACGAATGTGTTTACGATCCATGGTGACCTTCCACCTTTTCTTTTCTTCAGATTTGTTAATGTACGTCTTGGTATTTTCTCGGTCGAAACTTACATTTTTGCTTTCATTCCTAATCTTATCTAAAGTGCAGTCATATGTACTACTATACTGAACTATTTCTTCTTATACTCTCACTGTTCTCTTTCTCTGATTGGATCTTGACATTGAAGTCATTGAACGTTTTGATTTCGAGAGATAAGGAGTTCATACAAATTGAACACCACCAAAAACTGATCTCACAGATTCTCGTAGATTTTCTAATTAGCCCTTTTCAAACAGAAGCACTAGATTCAAGTTCCGCTGATGTTAAAGCTCATCATTAGAGCATATCATTGCCACAGCCTGGATTAGAAATCCGACCACGCTTTCATGAGGCAACCTTGTTGACCAATACGCTATTGACCATATAGTGTTCAACAAGGTTACCCTATGAAAAGCTTGACCGGAGTTCTAATCCTGGCCCTGGCAAGGATATGCACTACTGACGAGCTCTAATAAAGACGAAATTCGAGTCTAGTGCTTCTTTCTGAAAGAGGCCTACTGAAATGTCTATCTGAATGCGATGGTTTCGATCATACCCGGATAATGCTGAAATTATGTGGAAAATCGCGTAAAAATCCCTAGTGTGGTCATGAAAAATACCGTATAGCGAACAAGTTCGTTTTCATTGATTCATCATCAGGCTAAATGCATCACATTCATATCACATTTTACAGGGGAATCATGAAGGGGGTAAACATGGAAAGGGTGGTTAGTGATATCAGTTAATTCAATGTCACACTACACCAAGTACTCACCTGAACAATGGTTCTTGACAAGCAGATTCAAAGTCTGAACAAAACGTTTCCGGACGCACAGGGGTGAGTTGAACAGACGAATTCCAATAGCTTGTGCCGTGGACAGAATCCTATACCTCACCGCCCTCGATTGGGTGATCTTAACTCGGTAGATTGGGCGAAATGCATCCGTCACATTAATATAATGACTGGAATCCACCAGATGCGATAGTATGACGCTGTTGACAGATTTCGTTATTCCACTATTGAGCCAAACTGAGTGGTGTTCCCGGACCCATTCAGATGGGCGTCTGGTCGTGCGGCCAACATAACTAGTTTCACAGGAACAAGTGAATGAAAGTGAAAGCTTCTATTCGGTTTCTAGATAAATGTATGGACAGTTGTGAATACCCCTAGCACTATTGGGGTATTCTACGTGGAAATCGGATCACAGTAACTGCGACCTCATTGCAACGTCAGGCACTCAATGAACAGGACACCACGCGCAGTTTGCTCGGTGAATCAGAAATAAATCTTGCGAAGGTACTGCTCGTACTCGATCGATTGACCCCGGGGAACATTCCAACTTTGAGGCTTATACCACACGGATTGCAATGAAACGGAGTGAAGAGAGACTGGACACACTATCCAAACAGATCAATCCAATCAATCTACGCTTGTGAATACATGTTATCAGTACTTACGCTCTAGTCCGGCCTCAAAACAACTTCTCACGAGAGAACACCTCGCAGTGGTGGAAAACTTCAGAAGAAATGATAACATTTTACTGATGAGTAGTAGGGGATTTTGGTTTTTCATATAGATTGAACACCACCCACAACTGATCGCAGCTGTCGCATTCCCATGATATGCACTACTGACGAGCTCTAATGAGAGCTAAACTCGAGTTTAGTGCTTCTTTTCAAAAGGGGCCGACTGGAAAGTCTATGGGAATGCGACAGCTGCGATCAGTTGTGGGTGATGTTCAATCTAGATAACATTTTAATTTCTAAATCTGATAAAGGTACTGGTATTGTGTTGTTTAACAAAGCAGATTATATTAACAAAATGTGAACCATATTAGAAGATCAGACCAAATTTCAGAAAATGGAGCATGAAAAAGATAAAATCCCTCAGATTGAGAAAGCAATATCGAAATCCCTACGATATTTAAAATAACAAGGAATTATTGGTTCAGCGACATTTGAAAGAACTCCCCCCACCGGAACCACACTTCCGAGTCTGTATGGGCTACCTACAATTCACAAAGTTGGGGTACCACTCAGATCACTTTTGGACATGTGGAACTCTCCATACCACTCACTGGCTAAGTGGTTGTCACAAATACTTGATCCCGTCAGGCGGAAACTTTCAACGTACAGCGTGCGCGATTCCGTTGGTTTTTTGAATGGAATTAAAGATACCGAGTTAATGGGGCAATCAATGTTTTCTCTTGACATCGCGTCCTTGTTTACCAACGTTCCAACAAAGGAGAGGATAGATTACCTATGTGATTATATCGAGCATAGTGAAATGTATATTCAGATACCGTCGATCGAACCCAAGCACTTAATTTATCCATGCACATACAACGTACAGTTTAAGTTCAATGAAGCAATTTATCGACAAAAAGATGATGTCGCGGTGAGATCACCGTTGGGACCACTGTTTGCCGATATGTTCATGACGAAATTGGAAACGATCAACTGAGCTTAGCAGTGGGTCAATACACTTTTTATAAGAGATACGTTGACGACATCTTTTGTGTACTCGATAATAGTGTATATCCGACTGACATCGTAGCTACATTTAACTCCGCATACAGAAATTTGAAATTTACGTTGGAGACAGAAATGAATAACCAGTTGGGCTTTTTGGATGTGCGTTTATGTCGAGGCAACGATGACCCAATTCAGCGCGCGATACACAGAAAGGATACGTGGAATGGTCAGTATATTCACGTCAATAGTTTCGTACCGCTCGCCTTAAAAAGGAACCTAATTAACTGTTCGAGGGGCAGAGCCATGAGGATTTGCACAGACGACACAATTACTGAAGAATTGGCCTGCATACGTACGATATTCATGCAAAATGGATACCTGGAAAGATTTATAAACAGAGCCATGCAACAACAGGGTGAAAGGTACCAGCTGCATCTAGTAGAAAAGAAAACCGTACACATCGGATTACATTTCAAGGGCGATACGTTAGCCGAAACTGTCCCGTGTGTGCTCACAAATACAATTAATGCAACATTTTACGCTGTTAAGTTGCTTGTCCACTTTACGTCCAGTCCGGTTCGATGCCCACGCCTAAAAAATAAACTACGTGTTTCTTTAGCCTCGTTTTGTGTATACCCATTCACTTGTTCCTGTGAAACTAGTTATGTTGGCCGCACGACCAGACGCCCATCTGAATGGGTCCGGGAACACCACTCAGTTTGGCTCAATAGT
>LUCH01003331.1:0-18811 GCA_013368495.1 Paragonimus heterotremus | reverse complement strand
CTGGTCAGTAGTGACGAAGAAGCGTCTAACAGTTGCTGTATTCAGGCTCTTTAACGATGCAGAACTGTGTATAGTACAGCGAACCAGAAAAGTGTCCGGTTACGAACGAACAGTCTACGTGTGTCACATCCCACCCTTTATGCAAATACTTGTGCAGCTGTAGGATGAGCTACACACCGACAAGTAGCTTCTCGTAACAAGGAGGATGCTACTGAATGGTTGGAAACCCAGTTGGAAGCGCGGGGCTCCTATGTAGATGTCGACAGATGGCACTTAGCACCAAAACTCGCAAGATAAGTGATCCCAACAGGATAGAGTCAAACTCCCTGACGCGTTATCAGTTACTTTCTTGAGCAACCGGAAACGCATAATTTAGTTGACTGATGGTTTGACTATCAAACCTCACAGTCTCCTTTGCCTGTTCAGGAACAGTCGATGTTGATATCGTGGCTACTGTAATGGTTGTCTTTCCCACAATTTCGATTTTCAGTTATCTTGTCCGTCTACTTAGCTCCTTAAGTCGTGGCTTCCATCCTGCTGAATTTCGACTCGTTTAAAGTTAGATGCTGGTCCGTGTGTAATCAGACCTTGCGGAACGTCACTCTGAAGAACTTCTCATGACTCGTGTCTTCTCACTGTTTCGTTCCAATTCTTTAAGGGAGCTAATTGTTCTAAACTATAAACACTAACACCGTGGGCAAGTAGACAGAAATCACCGTGATAGTTTCTAATTATTAATTTCAATTGAGTCGATGTGACTTGTTTGTTTTATTTGCTGTTCATTTTCGTCGTGCATGTGCTGGCTCGATACTAATTGAGAATGAGAGTCTTTAAGTTTATCTTCCGAAATAAATCCACCAGTGAATAAATTACCGCATTTTTCAGAAGTTAGTGTAGGGTCTTCCAAGAAGACGTTGAGTAACACGTGGCGATAAACCAACGATTCCAAACAATCAAAACAAGACTGTATCACAATTCCACGGTACTGCTGAAAAAGTTACTAAAGTGACATAAAACAGACTCAGCCATTCAGACTGACAGGTCATTTCCGGGAAAAGAACTACAATTTGATGTCGAGCAGACTAAAGCTGAAATACAGTCACATACGATATTCATACTCAACAGAGTACTTTCGGGTAGTCAGCAGGTTCAGAAACAATGGGAACGAGCGGACCGTCGAAGGGGCGATGCAAGTGTCACTCAAGCAAAGTAAAATAACCGACAACTGGCTGTTCGCCCAACTATCAAGTTGACGTAATGGAAAATCACCTTGGTCAAGGTCGAATTTACGGTAAGAAACGAGAGAGAAAGAGAATATACGGCGGTAAACATTTGGGAGAGAGGGATTGATGAGATTTTCAAATGGTTTTACTTGAAAAGTCGATAAACTTGGAATGATTGAGCAGAGTGAGATGCAATCTTCGTGATCTTAGTCTGAACTACATGTCATTTACATTAACTTGGAAGCAAACAATAAAACGTTTTCCATCTTACGATCAAAATGTCCGCTTAGGTGCATTCTATTGTCACATGATCACGTTCGATTATCAAACACATTGTCTTCTGTAATTGAACAGAATGGAAGTCGGGAAACCTATGAAGTACATGTACAAAATGTACAGTATACTCTCCAAATTTCCGACCGGTCCAGCATCAGTAAAAATCTTCATCCAGCTTGCTCAGATCTACGTGTTATACGGCACCGAAGATGTGACGTTACTTATTGTAGTTTATGACGTTCCGATTGTCAGAAGACCGGTTTTGCAAGATGGTAGTACCATTTCGTATGTTCTCGTCAGTTGCTACACATAACAGCGGTGAACATCAAAAACAATAAAGCGAATTAAGTTCATATATCTAGTCAGTGTATACACTCATCTGTCATTGGTCAAAACCATGGCAGACGGAGGTTCAAGGTTAACAGCTTTTGCACACAGAGGGCTGGCTTGCTACGCATGACAAGCAGTGCCTCGAGTGACTTGAGGATGACAGGCTTGTGATGACGCATCAACACACGGAAAGCGTTTGTCGGGTCGACCACATGTCCGGTCTCCAGCAGGTGTTTGGCGATCGAAGAGGCCGACTTGCGTTCTTTGTTATTGTTGTCGTGTCGGGTCACGCCACACATCAAGTCCTCGATATACTTTGGCACATGTTCCTTCATTCTAAGGCGCAAGGATCGATCAGTTCTGCCAATGTAAACGTCACCGCAGCTGCAGGTGAACTGGTAGATACAATGTGATGTGGACAGCTCTGGCATCCGCGTCTTAATGTGAGGAAGTGTGAGTGACTTAGTGCGACTGAGTAAACGCAATGTGGCTGCATTGTACGTACGTTGGATGACCTGTGTCAGTCGTCGAGTTAGAAACGACATATTACTATCTCCTTTGTACGGTAACTGCATGTACACCGGTTTCTTTGAGACCGACGCTTCTTTTGGGTTAACTATTTTCTGTTTGCTGTGAAAGTCAATGAAACCCAGTGGATAACCGTTGGAAACCAGGGTCTCACGAATAAACATCAATCCTGTTTCTAGTGTATCACTTGTACATATAGTTCGCGCTCTGTGAAAGAGACAACGAACCAGCGAGCGTTTATGTTGATATTATTGTGCACTGAAAATATCAAATTTTACTATCAAAACATGGGATTTAAACAAATAGATGGAGTTGCGATGGGTAGTCCTCTAGGACCAATTTTAGCTGAATTATTTATGTCCATGATTGAACTCCGCCTCGCGAATACACTAAATGACATCCCGATTTATCGTCGATATGTTGATGACATCATAGTATTCGCACAAGACAAAGAGACAATAGAAAAACTATTGGACCTATTGAACACCTCGCACCGAAATCTAACGCTATCGTGTGAACTCGAAAAGGAAGACACACTCGCCTTTCTGGATATCAGCATCAAGCGACGGAAGGATGGTACAGTGTGTCGATCAGTATACCGTAAGTCCACCTGGGGAGGACAGTATCTGAACTTCAACAGTTTCTCACCCATACAACATAAACGCTCGCTGGTTCGTTGTCTCTTTCACAGAGCGCGAACTATATGTACAAGTGATACACTAGAAACAGAATTGATGTTTATTCGTGAGACCCTGGTTTCCAACGGTTATCCACTGGGTTTCATTGACTTTCACAGCAAACAGAAAATAGTTAACCCAAAAGAAGCGTCGGTCTCAAAGAAACCGGTGTACATGCAGTTACCGTACAAAGGAGATAGTAATATGTCGTTTCTAACTCGACGACTGACACAGGTCATCCAACGTACGTACAATGCAGCCACATTGCGTTTACTCAGTCGCACTAAGTCACTCACACTTCCTCACATTAAGACGCGGATGCCAGAGCTGTCCACATCACATTGTATCTACCAGTTCACCTGCAGCTGCGGTGACGTTTACATTGGCAGAACTGATCGATCCTTGCGCCTTAGAATGAAGGAACATGTGCCAAAGTATATCGAGGACTTGATGTGTGGCGTGACCCGACACGACAACAATAACAAAGAACGCAAGTCGGCCTCTTCGATCGCCAAACACCTGCTGGAGACCGGACATGTGGTCGACCCGACAAACGCTTTCCGTGTGTTGATGCGTCATCACAAGCCTGTCATCCTCAAGTCACTCGAGGCACTGCTTGTCATGCGTAGCAAGCCAGCCCTCTGTGTGCAAAAGCTGTTAACCTTGAACCTCCGTCTGCCATGGTTTTGACCAATGACAGATGAGTGTATACACTGACTAGATATATGAACTTAATTCGCTTTATTGTTTTTGATGTTCACCGCTGTTATGTGTAGCAACTGACGAGAACATACGAAATGGTACTACCATCTTGCAAAACCGGTCTTCTGATTTCACTATTCAAATTCGTAACTGGGGAAGGATGCTTTATGTTCCGATCGTCATTTGACAGTAATCATGCCTGCACTGGATTGCGTGCACTGACAACACCGTATTCATTGTCCAGTGCAACCTGGTTATCGCCAATCGATGGTGTTAGGCAAGGACGTTTTAGTTGTAACGTTGAAGATAACGCAGTTTTCCACGTTGATACAACTAGAACCTCGTAGTCAATGAAACGTTAACGCACATGGTGACGGGGGTTGCAGCGCTGCGATGCAGAATGGACAATGTAATATATCAGTTTTGTTCATACAATCTATGCGAAAAATCATCTGTTCGTTATCATACTGATAGCCACTCATTTTTACGGGGTCACCACAACAACCGCAAGACAATCACATTTGAGAATTGTTCTTCTATTTCGGCTGTTTCTTAATGCGCAACAGAACGTGGAGGAAGCCTGTCTGTGGTAAGGGCGTCTCAGTTCTTGATGAACTAGTGCATTAAAGCTGTGGAATCCCTGAAAATCCGGCCTCTTGCCCTGGGATTCACATCCCGCAGCTTGGCCGACCCTTGATGTAGTACTTTTTAATCCAGTTGAGATGACAGCATGTGAATGCGCGCTAACCACTTAAGCTTAGGCAAATTGTACTCGCACATGCCGAAAATGATGTTACCTACGTATTTTGAACCTTCATGACTCCCTCGGAGCTACTAAATACTACTGCATGATGTGCGTTCACCTTACGTTCGCCTGGTCGTTAAAAATACAGTGTGAGAGCACGGTCACTGAGATGCTTCAGTATCAACTGATAAGCCAACTTTTCTAGCCAAGCCATTATGCTCTCCACGTACACCCCGATGTTAACCACCTCACGGTGGTCACAGCCCTAAGTGCAGTGTATCTCAAACTCCCCACTATCCGCTAGCCGTAGGGTCAAGTTTTACTGGTAGATGTGGCTTCATTATCTCGTGAATGGGTGCACTTTTTCAGCCCCCGTTCGCATTCTCTAAGCGGTTATTTGCGTGACCACCGAAGTAAATGAGACCTGACGGTACGTAGATGGTCACTTAGGCCTTATACACAACCACTTGTGCATCGAGTAATTCATAAATCTGGAGCCAACTTACCAGATTACTCCAACATTTCGGACGAACCTTAGCCATGAATGGACAATCGTGCTTATTACCTCTTCTGAACTACCACAAGTGACCGTGCGACGAAACAAATAGCGAATTGAAGATGAATTTGTCTGAGGAATGTTTAAGAAATAAACTAGAGCAACTTACATGCTTCCTCACGGCATCTCGAACATGGAAACAGCATGGCGTAATGTCGCGCCCAAAGACGAATGGCGCTGCACTTGAGAAGCCATCCTGTCTATCACAAAGGTTCACAGAGGACAACGATCACCAATTACCCTGCGAAATGTGTCGAATAAATAACTCAAGAAGCGTATTTTTAACTGTTTACATACCACACATCATGGGTTGTTTATGACCCATTCTTTCTGTGATCACAAACCGAAATAACGTCAAACTACAATTAGAAACGTGAAGCGTTACAAGGTTTAATTGCGACGGTTCGTCACATGTGTGACATCGATATTGGCAATGTTGAGAAGGCGTCTGAACGACTGTTCGCTGTTTTCACGCAAAGCGTACGTGCATATGCATACTGTATTCATTCTTGACAACACATTGTATGCCACTACTGTTTATGTGACTAGGTATTTGGAACGGACTTTCTGCAACGCCAACATACTCACTTCCAGTGCGAGGTTTACACTGATGACGGATGTCGTAAAAATTCAGGGTACTCATATACTTATCATAAACATCTGCAGCACGCTACATCAGCCTGACAGTTGATGTGCTTCATCCAAACAGGTAGCTGGAATCGTTTACTTCAGTTGCAATGGCCGACGATTTGTAGGATGTGTATCAAACAATAAAACATCGTGATTGTGCTCCTAAGTAAAAAAGCTAACGATCAAGCTAGTTTTCCTCCCAGCGACATGGAACGGTGATTGGCAGCAAGTACTACCAGAACTATGCAAATGGAAGTATATGAACTCAGTTCACCCAGAATGTCATAATTCACCACTTTCAGTCTTACTTCGCTTGTATGTAATTCACCGGTATGTCATTTATCAAGCAATCTCAGTAGCACATATACGTTATCGCACTTCTAGCATCTACTTTTCAACTTTGTGTTTGAAACAAGCATGCACAAAACATTGTAGTCCTTCATGTATTTATCCGAATAACTTCTAAATTCGTTGAAGTTCATAATTATCGACCTCCGAACAGTTCCGTGAAGCTTTGTGAACAATCTATTACTTAAAATGGGATGAGGCATACAATCGTTTTTCATTGAGATAAAATATGCATCAACATATATACCATCAGATTTATATACAATGCATTATCTCTCATCAAAATAAGACAGTTAACCGTTAAGCAAACATCAAACTTAACCACAACAATAAACCAATGCACATCAACGCAACGGCAACCAATCTATGCTTTTGTCCACAGCGGCAGATGGAGGACAAAACATTAAGGTTCAAAACTCAAGATCATCTCTGCAGCAAAAATTTACGATTTCCCAATCCTTGGGTGAGGCCAACGAAATATGACTAAATATTCGAGGATGTCATATTTTGTTGCCTCTTAACCGCAGAATTTACAAGCTACGGATAATTCATGCCTCTAGAAAATGACGAACATTGAACGACGAAGGATTCCGTCATTAGTTACTAGAAGTGATTTGGAAAAGATTTGGGAATGGACCAGTTGTAATGAGACAGAGAGCAGAGAACTTTGAAATCTAGACGCTTCAACAAGACTGTTAATTGTACAGTGGCCAGTGATCGTGTGGCTTCTCTAAGGATCCCGGCTGCAATAGTCTTTTCGGGCTTTCCTGCTCAAAACGTACACTTCTGCGCATGTGTGCTATAGGAGGCCTGATACGAATTACGTGCCACTTTCTTCATTCGTGCAGCTAACAGCACGCAGTGGATGCTCGTCCCTTAGTTAACATAACCATTAATCTTTCCTTCGAGGACACTCCGCCCGCACCTTTTCGGGTGCCGTTTAAAGTACTCGAAGGCCCTACGAAATTTTCGGTTGGCGCCCATTTAATGTTGCAGAGTGGTTTGGAGCTCACCTGTGGTTATTTTCTCGTTTCTCTTTTTCTGCCAATGTTGGTCCTGGAATAGATTAAAGACGACTATTCACCGTGTTTCCAAACATCGCCTGAAAATACGATCAGTTACAGAACGCTACCGAATTCCTTCGGCGTCATGTCTGTTGAAAGTATATTTCAGGAAGGGCGTTCTAGGCTGTTAGTAGACGAACACTGAAGTCATACCCACTTGCTCATTACAAGAGATTGGAAGCATCCGACCGTTGAAAATCACACGAACTGTTCGATCAGCAGGGGATTTCGAGTGCCCAGACGATGTAGAATATTTTCCCACATAATGGGCATTTGTTGAATCAAAAAAGAAGCGGAGTTTTATATGATAAATGTGAAGATGCAAAATGATCACGTGGACCATGACAAATAATGCATTGCTTCCTTGTTTGAGAGACCTTTCTGGTGTGTTAATATTCCGGTGTCAGTTATTATGATATATGACGCTAGCAAACAACTGTCATGGCATAGCGTGACAAGTGGTTGGCCAACAGTTTTTTCTGGAACGTGATTACCACTGAAGTTTGATATCGACTTGTACATTACGGCCGACAGATAAATTGAAACAGATGTATTTTTAATTTGTAAAAGTTACAGTTGGTTTACTAAGATTGTTCGAGGCAGGGAAAAAGAAAGACAAAGGTAATGCGAGATTCCAGTGCAACCAGTGAGGTAGTTTTTTCTGGAATACTGGAATATAACAAACGGACAGACACATGGATAATGTACGTGGCGTCTACAGACGTGTTTCCGTATGTGTATGCATGTTTTAAATGAAGCTCTATGCAAGATTAATCCACCTGCAGTCATTAAGAAGTTTCGGAACGTTGACCAGTATTTCTAACGGCGTAACTGATAACAAGAGCAAGTTGGAGAAGAGATGTGACGTGATGTCACACAGTGCTGACCGTTTTCACCAAAGTGCTATCGGGTGAGCTGTCAAAGGTGTCCTCAGGTAATCAAAGTTTCAAAGTGAACATGATGTTGAACAAGATTAAAAAGGTATTTAAGCTGTACTTAGGTTGACACATCCTAATTCACTCTAATGGCAAACGGAAGCTTGCTCATCAGAAAGGTACTTCTTTCCAGCGTTTTTTGACCTTTAAGTTACAGTAAAGTAAAATCTTCCTTTTTGTGGCTGTACCTTATACTACGCTGAAGGCCGATCGCAAAATTAAGGGTGAACCTTCTATTATGAACTGAATTTCACATAGGTACGAAGGTTAGTTCGAGTCACTGCAGCCAAGCGGGATTGTCTTAAAACCCTCGACAGCATTCTGTATAGCTCATTCAAGAGGAATGGTCGAATGAAACCATCGTGAACCCACGTTGAAGACTTTACAGAACTAGCCAATTAGGGCTATGCAGTTGGCTGTATATAAACGCACAATAATCGGATCGAGACAGTATGCGCGCCTTACAACAGTGCGACCGTGCATTCCTATGAAACTGTATGTTTGATGTGGCCTGTTGTTCGTCTGGTTTTGACTACCTGGGAAGACGCGTCCGGGGAACTTAGATGAATTGAGAAAACGTATACCTAGATAACGCACCTCGATGGCAGTTGGTATGCTGTGGCCAACCGTCTTTAAAACACCTTATGGTGTACGAAAACCACGTGTAAATGACATCGGATTCACTGACCGGAAGTTTTGCAGCCAAGCTTCACATCGAAACTTTAATGACGTGGTTTTCTTGTACATTAGTTAAGCAAGAATGGATTGCCAGATGGAAAGGTGTAAAAAAATTTCAATAGGATCGATGGATAGAAATGAGTTACGAAGCTTAATAGCCTCACATGTGTCATATCTATAGATAAGAAAAAGTACTGATCCAAAGATGCTTCCTTGAATCACCCACCGCTGACTGGTCGGGGCATTAAGCGCGACCTTCAAGACAAGAAAAATGCCAGCCAAGCAACAGTTCACGTATACAGGTGGAAGCTATTTTAATCAAAAGGTACGTGGCAGGCGTACGACCAAAGGCCTCATGTATATCCAAAGGCATCATAATAATTAAATTGCCAGGATCGACATACTTCGTAAGACGGCTGAGGCATTGCGGCTGGCGCGTCACACAGGTGCGCTTACTGAAAAATTCTTGTTCGGTGTAGTTGATGAGATTTTGATAGTAAAATTCCACCATGAGACGTTTCGTTCTATTTCAATAGTTTATACCAAATCAAAATTCAGTTAGTGGGGTGATAGTTTATAGTGCCTTGTTGCGAGCCACTATGAAACTTTGCCACTGAGGAGGAAAGGAGTCGAGTGCCAAGAGTGATGTGAGGACTGGGTAAAAGAAAAAGAAATATATTTCCCATTGTGCTTAAGTGTGACGGGTTGGATACCATCAGGCCCAGCATGATTTTAACTTCATATAACAGCTAACCATGAACGTATATTCACGGAATCAACGGACATATAACATGCGAACACAACTGTGTTGGCAAGAAGAGGAAGTAATGTGCCTCCAGTGTTAAAAAAAGCAGCAAAGTATGAATTACAAACTTCATTGATTTTAAAGAGGTTCCCAGAAGTAGTTTGGAGGTGATTGTGTAGTTTGTAGTGATCAGCAGTCATGTGGCTTTTTCAAGGACCCTAGTTGCAGCCGTGTTTTTCCACTTGTCTGTTCTGTACGCATGATTCGGTGTACGTCTGCATTAAGAGGCCAGAAACGAACTCAATACAGACTTATTCAGCCGTGCAATCAATTGCACACAGCGAATGTTTGCTTCCTTTGCAACGATTCATCTATTGTTCTGTTTTTAAAGTTCGTTAAACACCGACCCTTCAAACGCTGTTTCACGCACTTGAAGAGTCTACGCGCTTTTTGTTTGGCGTGCATTTGAGTGCTGTCGAGTGGACTGGAGCCTACCGCGCGCTTCGTTTTTCTCTCTCCATGGTTCCTGCAGTTGGTCTCAGGCAAAGCTGGAGCTAACTGCTTGTCGTATTTTCAAACATTGCTGAAAATGTACGGCTTGCTTCAAAACCTTATTGCGTTCTCTAGTTCGATGCCTGTTGGGACTACGTTTTGACTGCTGTTTAGGAAAGACGTTTTAAATTGTTAGTGTACACGGGTCTAGCGCATACCCACTTGCCACTGCAAGCTCGTTGGTATAACTGCTACGCACGCTGTCGCGTCCATGAGTCAGAACTTCAGTCCACAAGACCGCCGGTTCCCACTCACATCTCATGTGCATTTCTGCGCAGTCCATGCATGACTGGCGCCGTCTTTCGGGGGCTTTCCCGTCTGCTATTCTTCGTCTGTTGATCCGATTTTGTCGAGCAATGGCTCGTCCGGTCGCTCGTGTTGTCCGCTATCTGCCCACTGTGTTTTGGTCGTATTCTACGTCTGTGTCGAGATATTCCTTCGAGTGTTTGAATAGTCGCGCATCCGATTTGGTCGTCCATCCAATTTTGCCCGTCAGGTCGCTCCCGTCGGTCCGATCCAGTCGAGCCATGGCTCATCTAGTCGCCCACGCTGCCCCCGATCCGCTTGCTGTAGGCTTTTGGATGTATCTCTTCGACGTTGAGGTATTACGTCGAGTTTCGGAATACTCATACATTCAGCCTGATAATCAACCATATAATGTCTCGCGGTAGAAACGAGTTGGAAACGGATGATCGGTTGGTCGCGAGAAGTTATTTTTCAAATTTTTCGGGAAATGTTAAAACAGGTATGTGCATTTTATCGAATATAATTGCTGTGTAGCAATGGGACAAATCAGCTGTGCCTAAAAATTGCTCATATTCTTGTATCCGCTGAGGAAAACGTTCTGCTTTTTTAATAAATACGTCATGTTGGCCTTCGTAACCCATTTTGCGTTGTGAAGATGCTTCCATCGGAAGTTTAACGGTAGACTACATACTTCCGTTTTACAGAAGCACTCAGTTCCGCGTGATTTTGGAAATGAACGTGGAGTGGTAGTTACCGGTCACATTGCATTTGCATTGTGTTTCACATTAAATGTCAAAGTGAATTCCAAAGGAAGCTATGCTACCACGTACGTTGGTTGTCAGTCTAAATCATGTGTTCGGTCTGTCTCCCTGTTATTATATGAAATGGAAACCGGTCGACGAAATGTCATATCTGTAAACGACATATTACCTTATATTTACACTTTCCCATATAGATCATAGGTAGAAAAGGTGGCATCAGGTGCAATCGTTTTTATGGATAACACTTCTGTCGACTGATTTCTACATGAAATACAGAAAACACTTGTTTAGATAGGCGGCTAACCCATAAGCGAAGCCGTGTCCAAGGTTGGTCTACCGTTCGGTGAGTTTCTGCAGGGCATGGTACTGTGTAAGGTACTGTTTTTGCCCGCAGTTGATTTTCCGGAGCCAGATGGGTGTTTATCTGCAGATGTAAGCAAGCCACGGGGACAACTAACGAACGGGTGCCAGCTCCAGCGAGATCCCACTCAAAGAGTGGAGTGGTAAGCAAATTGTAGTCTTCCTTTGAACACTAACGTATGCCAATGGTTGTTTATTGACAAGTCGCGCATTGGTGGGGAGCTGCTGCTAAATAATAGAGACTGGAAAACGATGCGTAAATGAAAACTTTGAAGTACCGGTAGACCAATGCCTGTTACCTTCGGCCCACCGTACATCGCTTTCCGTAAAGGCAGGAAAGCCCTGTTTATTCTAAAATCCGCGTCTATCAGTAAGAAAGTTAAATTGTGTATATCGCTGCATTGCGCCTTCGTGGGCATGTACACGGGATTATGTGTGCAAGCAGGGACACCGAATTTATGATTAATGTACAACTTTTGGGAAGATTTCCGCACGTGGCAAAAACTCTGATGAAAGGACTGATTGGCCCGCGTTACAAGGACAGACTAAGCTAATCAGGTATGTTCACACTGGAGCACCGAAGTTAGGGACCAGATGGGCGTGACGTTTGTTGGGCGGTAAAGGTGTCCTAGTAAGACAGGCGACGTGCAGGACAGAATGACGGCAGGTGAGAAGCAACCACACAATACTCAGAAAAGTGTACCGTACAGAGAGGATAATGAGAAGCTTTTTTTCACTGTGTCGTGAATATGGGAAAAAATTGTCTAACTGGGTTTCAGACGTGTCAGCGGTGGTTATGCATTACAGATTGTTGGATAATCGCCAGGAAAGTCTTCCTAGCAGTCTCAGTAGGGTCGGGTATTTGCTGGTTGGAAAGATTGACTGCGGGCGCTAGTTCAATTATGCAGGCTTCTTTTGTTATGTCAACCGCTACTTTTTACCATCAGCTGTTATAGCTTATTACTACCGCACTATCGTTGTTATTTAACCCCTACTTTATTCCCTTTGGCTCTGGGATAGATTTTCCCTTCAATGTGATGCACGATGGTGTCCCTACCTAGAGATGATTGGTTTTAGGCTACGCTGATCTGATTGTTGAATAATGCTCAAAATTGTATGTGCAGATGGAGGAGAAGCAAGTCCATAGACTGACGCAAACATGAGCGGCCGTTGTCACTAGGTTAAAAGGAATCCGAGGAGCTGGGCGTGTTGCATAAGGATATGCCCAGAATATTTAGTGCAGTGAGGTGTGAAGTTCCCATGAAACGTTTCAACTGTTGCAGAGAGGCAGCCATTCGTAACTGAAGCGGGAATTATACTCAGATTTTTTCACGAGAAAAACAAAGCAAAATGCACAAGATTACGCTTTGAACCAACTTTAGTTCCGGACCGAAGAAGATTAATGTTAATAGGTCATTTTCTCACGCTACAAATCCCGGGACTGGCGGTCGGACTGAACACGTGAATTACAGGGACGGTAATTTCCCAGCAAGTTAATTCAACCGTAACTATTGTTCACGTGCTAGGTTTGACAAAGTAGCAGCAACCAAGTCGAAGTTCCCCACTGGATCGCATCCTTTTTTGGTGACTGAACGTTGACAGTAAAATGTGGATCGGACTTTTATTCTGCCTCGCCGATCCTCACTGGAGTTCCTAAAGGATCAGCACTTGGCCCACTATTGTTTCTTATATATATCCGTGAACTCCCCAACTTTATTTCTGGCAGCGCTCTGTTCTATGCTAACCACTTAAATATCTGGATTGCTCATGATCACAATGCATCACAAATTAACCTTAACCCTATTAACTGCTGATCGGATGACCAGAGTCTCCCATCAAATGACAGCAAATGTGCACATATGTCGCTCATAGTAGATTCCGGGAATCTATTCGTGATGCACAGCGAACAGGGTGCAATGAATGGTTCGAAAGCTGAGGTCAAAAAAGACCGATAGATTAAACTGTTGTCTAGTTTATCGTTCTGTTCCAACCACCACACGGCCATTGAAAATGGATTTGGAACTGTGGATGATAAAGAGAGCCTTCTACAGCATAGACAGACACGCACGCGAAGGATTCAAATTTGAAGGTTAGTTGCTCCTCTCGTATTTTTTTCCGTTGCTGTAGATCTTTCGTATGGAGTCATTAGAGGGTGTGAGCATTTTGTAAGCATTCCGAAACTGCGGATTATCTTTATTCGCTAAGTAGTACACCCCCAGTTTTATTCCTTCTTTAATGAGCAGCACTGCAACATGAAGGTGTCCTGGATACCTTATGACATATATGCTAGATAGTGTCGTAAGTCATATGCACTGATAAGGCTACAGTATCAGGGGAACCAATAATTTTGACACAAAGTGGGCGAATGAAAGAAGCTTGCAGCTCACATAAGTTATCATGTGCACCGAATCCACAGTGCAATACGAGGGTCGCCCATATAACATAAAGGCCGGTCTAGAAAAACAAGTTAATGCAGTCAGACAAATACGAACTTCTTATGAGGCAACCTTAACGAGGTGTGCGAACATAATAACCCGCGCTGCCGAAGCCGTCATACAGGATCCTAAATATTGGAAATCTTAAAATAGACAATTGCTGTTGCGAAATGCCTGATTACCCACAACGACGAATTGGCACCGGGTGCAGGTAGTCGGTAGTTAGGCTGTTTCTAACTGACAAACGAATCGTCCCGAACCCCCCTCGATCGAACTTCGAGACGGCAACGTTTGAGATCTGATACTAACTAAGACTTACACGATAGCCCAGAGGATGTCAGGCGTAAATATCACAGGAAACGCAGCCATGCATCACACAGCTGACCCAAATATGGTAGCGCCAGCTGCACTGTAATATACCGCAGTTGGAAGGCTCATGTGATCAACAGTAATTCTTTGTGCAAGAAACGGAATGTCCACCTGCTGAAATGGTTAGTACGAAAGTTGGTCACAGAGCTGGTGAGTTGGAAGCCGTATTCATAACCACCCAATTGAGCACATTAATTCGTAGGAAGCTTTTATTCAGCAACACATACAAAACAGAAGCAGGACAACGTGACGGTAAAAAGAGGTGTACAAGTCGACAAAACAAGCGTCTGACAATTAATCATTGTTCTCCTCCGCTGTTGCTTCTTCCGCTTGGTCCAGGTACGTAGCTGCCGCGAAACCTGAAAGGGAGAGGGGAAAAGGCACAAGTTGTTGGGCGCGCAATTTGATTGACATCGTTGCTGTTACAGCACTAGAAATAAAAAACAGGAGCCTTCGCATAAACCAGGGTCAGGATGCAAATCATAGCTCTGAGAGAAGAAAACGACAATACAACAGTTTAGGAAAGCCAAATGTCAAAGAGAAAGTTTGTCTGTATCGGTCTGATTCAGAGCTGCATTCAAAAAGTAGACCTAACACATGCAAATTTCATCTGGGAAAATAAATGCTAGTTTATCGGAGCTAAAGTGTATGGTAAGGAATGTATGCAGCCTGCTTAGTAAGGGAAACGGGCTGCAAGCAACGACCCACCCCGCGGACATTTGTTCGCCCACAGAAACATGCTCCAAAAGAAAAACGCCCTTGAAAGATTAGACGCGTGGGCTCCAGTGATATCGAAGTGACCGCGGCATTTCCACTAGGTGTGGTTGCCTTTAATTGAACTAAATTTCTATAAGGCGGTTACCCATAAGCTACAATTGCAACTGTGTTGGTATTCAAACTACCCCAGACTTCTTCATGTCAAATTCCCATTGATGTCGAAGTCCGAGTGCGACACCAGAGGAAGACAAAATATTGCCGAAATAATTTCAGTCGGCCTGTCAACCAGACTATCACCTCCTATTTCGGGAGATTTTAAGGCAATTATGGCTTTCGCAGGAATTGACTTGGAGGTCGTTCCAAAGATAGAACGGTGATTTTGGTGCAGATCCTCGCGTTTTAAGTATTTTTGGAAATGTTAAGATGGAAATTTTTAACAAAATATCGACAGCTTACTAACTGTAATTCGGCAGTTAACAAGAGGATTGGAATACATTAAAGGGGTGTCAAGAGCACTTGTTTGTTGATGAAAAATGTTCCACCATTTTGCGAAAACAACCTATTATTAGCGTTAGCTTGCTTTTTCGAGTCCTATAAGTGTGCTCATTGCAATTTTCTAGATAAAGTACGTCATCCTACAGCCTGAGAGTGCTCAGTTTTGCGGCGTTTCGTAGATATTGCCGAAATGGAAATATGCAGCCGTACTATGTTGGCACTGCATCTCAACAAGAATACCAACATATCTGTTATTATATATTACTGATGAGTAGTCGGGGATTTGGTTAATTTTAAAGTTGAACATCACTCACAATTGATCGCAGCTGTCGCATCCCCATAGACTTTCCAGTCGGCCCCTTTTGAAAAGAAGCACTAGACTCGAGTTTCGCCCTCATTAGAGCTCGTCAGTAGTGCATATCATCCCAGCAATGGCATTGGCGATTATATGCACTACTGACGAGCTCTAATGAGAGCGAAACTCGAGTCTAGTGCTTCTTTTCAAAAGGGGCCGACTGGAAAGTCAATGGGGATGCGACAGCTGCGATCAATTGTGAGTGATGTTCAACTTTAAAATATCTATTATTGACGATTTCGGTTTCCTTGTCTATACAAGATTTACCCTATTTCCCTTTATTTGGAAGATTTCGGGTAGATACTGATCAGCGAAACGTTGTTCTTGAAAATGATTGAAAATAATGCTATGATACAGTTGCTACCATCTTCGGTGTACACGGAACGGCGTATTATATCCCACTCTATCAACGAGAATCTTCAGAAGTTAATTCCATTCAATCTGCTGCACTTTTCCCAACTAGACTGAGATCGCGTGGCGTTAGTACAAAACAGTATACGGGAGCTGATGAGCTCCAGATGCCTGCCAATCCTTGGGATGTATACCTTTCGGTCAGTCACAACCTAACTTTTACAACGCTAATTATCTATCGCGGCGAAGAAAATAAATCTAATCAACATGACAATCAAGGAAATCAGAATTGGTGATTAGCAAGTTTCCTCAAACGCTTCAAACACACGATTCTCAGCACTTCCCGCGTGTGTTCGTTCTCCATGTTGTTAGTGGTGGAAGTCACTGGAAAGGGGTAGCTGCTAACGCTAACGTATTCAGTGTGCGGTCAGACTAGTAGCTGCTCCGCCCGATTGAACAACTTCTGAGAGTGCAACTTACATAGTTAAGCCAGCGATATCCCTAATAAATGATGCGATGTCTTGAAGATCGGACAACGTATACCTAGCTACCTTAAAACCCTTGGCCAAATTGCTGGTGTCACCACTTGCTCAAATTTTCAATCTCACCCCGAAAACAAGGGTAGCTCCGGGGAACTGGAAAGAGCCCACGGTAATTTTCATCTTCGAAGCTGGTAATCAACCAGTTGTCGGGAGTTACCAATATCGTCAGCAAATTGTTTGAACGCATATTAAGAGGGGAGAACTGCGGATTACTCTGTGAGCAGAAATTTCTCAGAGCTTCTGAACACGGCTTTCTACGGGATAGGTCTTGTCTTACTAATTTGCTGACGGTTTTAGGCACTGTCACGGAAAAGCGGGAAATAGAAGAGGCGATCGAGATGTGTTATCGAGATTTCCAGAACGTCTTCGACTCTATCAACCACAAGCGTTTGGGTTAGAAACTACGAGAACTTGGATTATCCTCTACAATCTAGAGGTGAACCCAGACGCCCCTACGTAGGAGGTCGTGTAGAATGAGAGTAACAGGAGTACTGTCGGATGTAGGTTTATTCTTAGATGGAGTGCCTCGAGGTTCAATCCTCGCCCCTGTGTTCTTCCTGGTATACATAAATGAATTGACAAACAACCTGGTCTGCCCATGTTACCCTGATGCAGATTATATAAATTTGGTTGGAAGCGCGTCGGACTCGGACGTCCTCCAGAAGCACATTCTGAAAAGGCGCAAATGGACGTCAAAGTGACGCTTATCATCAAATATCCTAAAAAACCATATCTTCGTCAACGTTCTGAAATGGACTTCCAGATATCTAAGGGATTCACACGGGCAAACAAATTGGCCTAGCAACAGAACAGCAAACTGGAGACATGAACATTCAAGTAACTAGTACGTTTACTCGATCTGCGCAGTGAACCGTGGCTACCACAAAAACACAGCGAGTGTAAAGTTGACTGAACCCGAGCGCTAAACCATGCCCAGCGGTGTTCATCCCAATGCACTCGGCCACAGTTCACCCTCATTTGGAATGCTGTTTTCAAGCTTGGTCACCACATCCCAAAGGGGCTTTGCCGCGCTGAAAAGGAAAAAGGGTAGCCACATATGTGGTATGCATTAAAATGGAACGGTTTTCAGGCAACGTGCAGAGGTAATACGATCAGCAAATTCAAAATAATACTGGATCGAAGGTTTCACGGTACTATTTTGTAAACAGCAGAATGGGTATAACAGCCAGTTGCATATCACAAATGTGACGTTCAACCTCAACGGTGAAACTGTGTCGTGGATCACAAATCAACTGCATGAATTCGAACAAACAATAAAAAAATGAATATTAAAAGTCAACTCAATAACGCAAACAGAACAGCAAAGATTCACCTCCGGTGAAGCACGCCAAATGAAAGCAGATAGGTTACACAGTAATTTCCAAACCGGCAAAACAATCTGTATGGGTGAGCAAGTAAGGTTAAATTGCGAAATTGAAACGAAGCTTTAAAAAGAGGCCAGATGGACAATTAGGTCCTCAGGAATGATTGAGAAGAATTTTTCAGTGGATCTGACCACTAGACGATACGATGTGAGGGGTGTAAAATACTTAGACCGACTAAGTTCAGTAAACTTTTCCCTGTCCGAACGACGAAGGGAAAGAGGTAACCTTACTGAAATGTACAAAATCACCCACCACTCAGTGGGGTGATTCAAAGAAGCGTGCTGAGAACGTCACTTTTTCCTATGCATATAAACGGTACATGTGAAGTTATCAAGCATCCCAGTAAACACGCCGACTCTGGCACGAGTTGGCAATGGGTCGGATCCGAGTAGGCGTGCAACAAAATCCAGAGTCGGATTGGAGTGGGCCAGAGTGGGATTCCAGTAGGCCAGAGTAGGACCCAAGTAGGCCAACTACGCTAACGGCACCCTTCTTACATTCATAATTATTCACTTCTACAACTGTCATCCAACGCTTGCGACCTGCTGACACTATTCCGTAAATTTCATTGAATTCTTTTCTTAGCGATCGATCTTATTTGGCAACAAGGTGTCCAGTCAATTCAATAGAATAATTTTTGTAATGAGGCGTCTTCTACGAACGCCTTCAAATGATCTAACGCGGACAGATTTGGGGATGGACAATGGACGCATCCTACAAATCTTCAAATTGCTCTTACGACGGACATACTACCGTGAACATGCTGCGTGTAATTGGCAGAACGTGAATATCTCCGTTACCTTTTA
>LUCH01003330.1:55272-71258 GCA_013368495.1 Paragonimus heterotremus | reverse complement strand
CGACTGGAAAGTCTATGGGAATGCGACAGCTGCGATCAATTGTGAGTGATGTTCAATTTGAAATTAACCAAATCCCCGACTACTCATCAGTAGACTGGTTTTGTCTTGAAACTGCGAGCTTATGAATTCGTACACTTTACGTTGCACCACTAAATTAATTTAAAAGTAGTGTGATTTTTTTCGGTTTTCATTCCTCGCAGTTCCGAATGACCCGAAGGCTTTGGCAGAGCTCAATCGTAAAGTCAGTTCTAAAAAGGTAAGTTCTCTTTCTCTGTTCATTCATGGATCTCCACACCCTTTTTTTCAACATGAGCTGCTTTGGGTCTTTTCTCCTCAATTTTGTTATTTAGAGAGAGGTGACTAAGCGCACCTGTTCTATTGGGTGAAATTAATACATAATAAGCGCAAACTAAGCATTCCGCTTGGTTAATCATAGAAGGACATATTAAAGACGTTCGTCGTTATCACTCAGATAGTCTGCGTTAATTTTTTTAAATAAAAAATACAAGTAGATAAGCATAAGTATTCTTACTGACAAATCTGTTCTTTTATTGTGACTGTTACAATTAACAAATCTCAGGTAGTCTATTATCTGAATCTAGTCGGTTCGGGCTGTATGACTCATGGAGTTTCACACAACGGTTTTAAGTAGATGTTTCATACACAACATTATGCTCAGCTGATGCCTACACACTTCAAACTCCTTATTGCCATATACTTATTTTATCGATAAATTAATGTTGCCGGCTTTCTTCCGGTCAATCAATCGTGCAGCAGATTTAAATTTAGTCTCCTCGTTTCGTTTCATTTCCCTCACATCTTCCTTTCTGCACTTTTCACTTCTGTACATTTGTTTTTTTGCACCCTCCATAAAGCGTGAGGGTCACCGCCTAGGTTCCACCATGGCCAATATCTTCCGAAGTGGCAATCGAGAGAAAGCAGCCTGTGGTTTGATGCAACAGGTCTCCATGGATTCAACTGGCTCATCAACCACCAAAGCAGTTGTCATGCGTCCTCCGACATCCAACTTGAATTTGACAGGCTCAACAAATGTGCAACGACATTCGTCCTCGTCACGACCCTCGCTCACAGTGCTAATGGGATCGGGTGGTACTGATACGTTCAGCATAGACGGATCCGGGAATGGTTCGTGCATTTCGCTTGCAAGTCAGCCCTCTATGGAAGCTCTCAGCTTGTTAAGAGATTTAAATGTGATTGCGGAAGAGTTTTTTGTGAGTCTCCCTGTGTTTATTTGTGTGGTAAATATCACATTTTCCAGGTTTGCCATACCGCATTTGTGACTTATCTGATAACCGTAGTCACTGTAGGTAACCACTATCATGGAGTAGAGCTATCAGTTAAGTGTTATTGTGTTTATATTGTTCTATGCTCAATTGGTTGTGTTTTTTACAGAGTATCAGTTTCTCGGTCTAAACTGGCCTTCGTGTGAATGTGAACTTATCATCAACTTTACTCTATCGATTCATCATGTTACAATCTCAATCCCTAGTCGTCCCATTTGATGTGAAGTCCGTTATGTTTATTAGCCATTACGTCAACTTTAAATAACGTAAATCGAACAACTTGGACAGATGTTGGAATAGTACGGAGTTGTGTATGCTTTCAAGTTCCCAACCGTGTCGACGTTCACATTCACTTTCCCAAGTTCGAGTTTGAATTACTATAAATACTCTATTGAATCGCGCGTCCTTACTGCAATCCAGCAGCCAACAATACTGTTATGTTGTTGAAGTGGTATCTGTTTTGCCGACGCCGAACTTCAATTTACGAGCTCGTATAATAGGAAGGAACATTATGGATTACTTATCATTCTGTTCGATTAGCCTGTCATTCTCAGGGTTCCTTAAGTACTGTCGATGTGCCAGCCCTAATGTGGTTGAGTGGTTTTGCTACTCAAACACTTTCTGCAAACATATGAGTCTGTCTGGAACTAAGACTGATAAACTAGCTACGCACACCAACAGAAGTCGGTGCACATTAGCAATAAACCTGTTTAGTTACTTATAAGTAGTATGTGTAATAATTTCGAAAAATGGTCACAGAGATAAATAGGTCGTATTGAGCGTGTATTAAGCAAGCCATCCGTGCTTCATCTGCTTCCACAACCACTATTGGGCATTTCAGAAGAGTGGTCAGTTGTGGAACATAACTTGCATGAACGTCTTGTCAGTAAGCGAGCCACTCTCAAAAGAAACTTCCACAATGATTGCCGATATTGTTGTTGACATGTCTTCTACAAAGTAAAAACTAAGAAGTATTATTGGACTTAACATTAGCTTCACTTTTTTCAGAAACAGACTCTTGTTTTTACATTTGTTGGAACGAACAACAATCTCATCGATTTCGGTGCTGTTCATAGCCTTGCCAAATGGGCAGTTCACAATCAGAGGCATTGGTCATTTTTTCCGCCAATACTCTTTCACATAGCCTCTTTGGAAACAGTTTTTTAGCACGGTGTGTTGTTTTCCAGTTAGAGCGTGAAACACGTAGAACAAGGTATTGTAATCTGATTTCCTGAAATGGACATAGATATAATTGTAAAATGTAAAAATATTTTTTGTTCGATTGTAGTGTGAAGGATAAAATGCATCCTTTGTGTCTTATGATCGTGGTGTGCAGTATCAATGCTTGCCCAGAGACCTTTTTTATGACTCTCCCTTAAGTATGAACGCGGTGCTGTTGTCTGACACGCTTCACAAATGTAGGTCAGCTCCAGCGATAGAGAGTTATCCTCTTGAAGCTTAGGGGCGCGGTTTCTCTCTACTACTGTGAATTGAATCTTCCGTGATTGCTTTTAGTCGTATGTATCAGTTATGCCAACCAACAAACACTTTTGAGGTTCTCAGAGAGCCCTACCAATGACAGTCAAACAAATTCATTAGTTCAGTTCTTAAACATTCGCAACTGAACGATGTTCTATGGATACCAGCTAATCGTCTATCGCATTGGATACTGGTTATCGACTGTTGTATGCTGTAAACTGGGCAAGTTACGAACTGGCATAGAGAAATGGAAACATTGTAAGCTGGTTTGCCTCCCCCATATTAGAGGGCCGCGTGACTCAATTTGCGGTTGGGAATGTTGACCAGTAGGTGTGATTTTTGTCCTCGTTTGGCCGAATTATTAGTAGAGTAGGGAGGGAATGAATCAAAGTGGTCGACGTTACATGATTGTTACTTTCTTGTCTCTGTCATCTTAATTTCGCAAGCAACTGACTTGCTTGTTCGCAAAGTGTGCTCGTTTTGTTGTTCATTGCTAAATATAATGTGTTGATGAATTTAATTCGATCTCCTAATTTTTTGTCGTGACGATGTTTGCTGTCCATTACCCGGCCACCGAAACATAGATTATTGCTTTCGGAGTGATTATAATCTGAATGTATAAATATAAGTTGGATTCTCCTACTGTGGATATATCTTGAGAATTCTGGTGCTTTACTGGTATTGCATGTCACCGTTTTTTTACCCTATCCTCCTTTACTGTGTAGTCAATGGTGTTCCGATTGCGGACTCGTAATGATGAACTTGAGGCACGTGTTTCATATCTTGAGACGGAGAAGGATAAGCTTCAAGAAGTACACACTTTGGCCAAGCAACATGGTCTTTTCAGATCTACATGCTCTCGTTGTGGAGGTGATGGTGGTGTACCCGATGGTCTGGACGCCAGTCCGGGTTCTGATGCTGGTCTGTTTGCACTGACAGTGAAGCAGGGTACAGAGAAGTTACGACAAGATGTGGAAAATTTCCAGCGCAAATCCGAAGAATGGGAGAAAGAGTATAAACGTCAACGGGACTCGTTGGAACGGGAGCATACGAAATTGGCCAAAGAATGGGCACGTTATGAGGATGCACGGACCGAGTTAGAGCGTCGACAACGTCAGTATGAGGAGAATTGCAAAACTCTTCAGCAACAAGTTGATTTACACGCTAGCCGGGGTGTGAAATTCACCGGGATCACTATGCCTGGTACATATGTGGGCCGTTTCCACTTTGTAATTTTCACTTTTGAAGCTTTTTTTGCGCGTTAGATCATGTGAATCAAATTCAAAATGAGCTCCTTCTTACCGTAGATGTTAAAAAATATTCATCAAGCTGTTGTATCACGTTTAATTTTTATGCTCGTGATAGTCAATTTTTCTCATAAGTACTCATATCTCCGTTGTCTTTATCAATGTGTCAGATGTATACTTGTTGTAACTGAGTCATGATGCCAGTAAACTCTAGACCCAATGAAAAAGAAGCATCGGGGTTGACACACCAGTAAAATGAGAACATCATATCGTCCTGAAGCGGGTGAAATTAACGTGTGCAGCGTTTGAAACACAACCTCGAACCTGAGGTCTCTGATCTGAACCCTGTCCTATGAGCTATGCCGTGTTATCACACACACACATGAAACGCATCCTATACACTACCATAACTTTGTTCTGACTATGAGGAGCACAGTTTTCAGAGTGAACGATGTTTGCGTTCTTAGATGCGTAGATGAATACAACAGGGATTATTAAACAATTGAACAGGTCTATCAACAGATCCGTCGTATTCTGCAGCAAAACGATTCGAGATACAGAAGAAAATGGAATGAAACATTTTTTTGATCTACTTCGAGTACATTGTTAGATGCGCTTGAGCTGAGGGAGGCTAAAACTTCAAGCTTATGTCTAGCAGCTACTTTATCATGTGTCGTACTTAAAGTATCGGAAGTTGATATAATTGTCTTCATCCATTACACCATGCATATCCATCTACCTTATCTACTGATTGTTGAAACGATGTCACTTTTAACGACGGATAAATTGGCTTAACAGGTCTCAATTACTGGGCATTTTTCTGCGGGGAAACGGAAGCAGTTCACTGCACAGAAATTCGTTATCAGCTTTCTGATGGTATGGAATAAGTTGTCCTTTGAAGGAGCAACCGAATCGGAAATATTGGATGGAAAACTCACCCCATTTTTTTGCCAATGCAGCATAAATACATGTAATGGGATGTCAACTGTTCGTTTCACTTCATCAACAGCTACATACTAAAAACATGCCTTCCAGATACAATGTATTTGTGTGTAATAAAGAACGAGTCAGTCTGGCAAAATCTGTTGGTCTCCCCCAAGGCAAACAAGTAGCTTCTGTGTTTGTTTAATTGATTACGTCAGCGGTCTGATGGGACACTGTGTTGAGGTACGTTTCTGTTTGTTCTTCCCAAGTAAATGTCACTCTGCCAGTAATCGAATTGGTGGATAACGCGAGAAACAGAATGATTTCTTACGTCACGTACCGCGATTCTAAGACCTACTTCCCTGCTTGGAGGTAGCACATTTGGATACATAGATCTCGGTACGCAGTGTATTCTGCTGCCCATCGCACCAGTTAGATAGTCTCCTTTGAATGACAAGCTAAAAAAAACCTCCTTTTATAAGCGAAATTTGTTTGGTCTCCAATTGTTTCATGTCGTTGTAAACGTTAATAAACTTGTGGGTGACCGTTTACCAGTAATAGTTTTTGAACAAGATTTTCGTCATTCTTCAGACAATCACTGTTTCTGATTCGTCTAGCATGGTTGCCCAGAATATAAATCAAGGCAAGTTTATGATCAATAGGTCCAAAACGTAAGAACTGTAAATATTGTTAGTTCCTAATTGGTTTTCGATAAACTGTACTCTTCAGTGTTCTATCCGATTGTCTTGTTACACATATTTCTCAGAATGAGTGATTGTTGTCCGATTCCATTTTATTGTTGACTAAAAGATTTAAGTACGATTTATTCGTGTGGACATTAAAAGAGTTGACGTGATCAGTCTCGGTAGTAATCATCCTATCGACGTCATCTTATTATGGATACATCTGATGATTTCGGGTTCACACGTCTACCCATTTTCATATCGTAAGTTTATCTGTACACGACACTTTCAAAATCAACTCTAATGTGTCGCGTACATGAAAGAATAAGACATCTACAGTGTTCTACAAGTGTACAAAGAAGTTGATTATAAAAAATGAAATGGTACACCTACTTAACAATCCGATGGAGTGAAACGTTTTCAATTAGAGTATCGACATCAACGGAATACGTAGTCTGTATAATCGTGGTGATGTATTGACGACTTCTCATCAATTCTGAGTGGTTGTTTACAAAGTAAGGCTTGAGGGTTTGATGACCAGAGGTGAGAATGTCAAGCCACTATACAACGGACTTCTGATAGGCAAAATTATTCACAGATAGAATGGTAGATAGTGAATCACCAATTTTACGAGTCTTCGGAAATATTTTCCTATGTGATGTTTGTAGTCTTAATGGATTTTTGTCGGTTGTACTGATTCTGTGAAGCACCCTGGTTATCCGTTTTTCAGTCAACTACTTATTATCGCATCAGTCGTTTCTGTCGACTTTACTGTGATCTGCACACCACATACTCCACCTTTTTCATTGTCACAATTCCAGGACCTTAATCTTGTTCCGGCAGCACTATGTTTGTTCATTTCTCATAAGTATTCGTTGATCCAACTGTGGTCCTGTGTCTGGTAGCACGGTTCACGCATTTATACCGGTAAAACTAATCAGCTTAGCTTCAAAACAATCAATATTGGTTTTGGACACATCAATTAGGCTTTCCAGTTCACTATGTAAGTCTTCAAATTGATCTTTGATCTTCAGCTTGTTGATATTCTTTTGCAGTTACTTATTTTACTCTCAGGAATAACATTCTCGATTGTAATTTTGTGAACAAGACATTTGGTACATTCTGTTCTGAGTTGGCTTATCTTAGTTGAATGGGCTAACAAGTGTTACATGCTCTGCATAGTATTTCTCTTCGTTTTCTTAATGCCTTCTCGACACAAACTTTTAAATGCAATGCAGCAGAAATTAAGCTGAACTGTTCCGAACACCTGCAAAGTGTTGTTGAGCCTGAACTGATATAAACATCACATCTTGTGTGACATCGACATACAAATTAGTCAATCGAATAAAATGAGAATTCCTCCAGCTCTGAGAACGTGATAATTTCGCGCTAAACATCACTCACGTTTGACCGCAGCTGTATCATTCAGTTGGACTTTCTGACCAACGTCTTTTCAATAGAATCATCGGGCTCTTGACAGAGCTAATCAGTTGTTCATATCCTTGCCACGACCACAGCCTGAGCTCTAACAACGTCTTCATGAGACCAATGTGCCAATAACTCCAATATTAAAGACAACCAAATCATCATATCTAAATGCTCAACCGCTTTCGCTTGGATTGGCTAAATAGTCTATCTGATTACGAAAGTTATCAAGTGTGAAGGCGTTCTCGTGTGAATCCACTTAACTCCATAACTACTTACCAGTAACCTGATGGCTTCGATGAGCAATGAAGGGAAGCCTGATATCCATTCGTTCTCGTTGCCCGAATACACGATGGTACCTTCACAATAATGCGTTACTACGTACATGATACTTCGTAAAACCATGGTCTTTATCTTTTAGCTGTATGTTTGAAACGATTGTTTTTCGAGTGACTTTGAGAGCTGTCAACAACACGAACATTCCGTTCACATTTCATCTGTTACGGCAGTGTTTTTATCCCATTCATTATACAGCAGACAAACGTAACAATGATGGTGAAGGAGGTGCACTTGATAATTGAATTCACTTGAAGTGTCACGAAGCTGACAGAGAGATTTATATTAAGAAACCCGAAAATTGTAATGGATTATATAGGGGAGTGCAGAGAAAAACAAGACTCTTAGAAGGTCCCAGAAAAGAAAACTTGCTATTGCTACGAACTTTCGTGGTTGTATGTGGACTGAGATTTTGTCAAGAACAAATAGGGTTCTCGCTCAAATCTTTTGGCTCGAAGACTTGTGCTGCAACGCAGTAGTGGGTGACCCGTAAGAAGTCAAGGCTAGTGCCCCCTTTTTGGAAAAGACACCAACCATCTTCCACCCTTCCCCCCAACCTGGAGAACTAAGAGACTGCAACTCATCAGACCTATCAGTCTGTTGGGCATGAGAGATTTAGGTGGTCAACTTATGCCAACTGATCATCTGTCACGTAGGGCACTTTTCACTAATGCTGCGGCCGGCTGGCAGTTTGAAATGAACGAACCATCGTACATCAGATTTTTCTCCCGGGCTGGAGCCCTCGCAATTCAGAAGGTCCACAGCTAGATACGTTAGATGAGATAACAACTAATCCGGCTCAATGACGTGAATGTTGCCATTGTTTGGCTGACTTGTCAATGAAGTAAGTTCAAGAGATGGCAGCACATTGATAGCCGAACGGTAGTTGTCTTACTGATGACTCTTTTTTCACTTACAGTTGAGTCCTTTTTTGCAAGATGTTGGCCTCCTGGTATGTTGTTGTTAAGCATCGGTCTGAACTACTGGTATGTTACTGTCTATGCCGATGAGTAGGTGCAATCAGGGTTTTTGGAAGACAGCATGAATCTAGCAAAGAAGAGACCAGTTGCTGCATGCACGGGATCGGGCATGTTTGGTGAGTTGCAGTAGATCTTGTTCAGTTCTGGTATGATAGGTGATGTGAAACGCTTTGATATTGTCGACTGTCCTCTCATCTCGTGTCAGTACTCTGTGACGATGATACTTCCAATGACCCAAGTTTTGAATGCACACAGTCATTTCAGAATGTGCTCATTGATCTGCACACTACCCTGATCTAAATCTCATGGGGATTCTATTAAACACATTCACGAAAGATCATACGAGACGAGATTTTCCTCCAAACGAAGAAGAGCAGTGCTCTCTCCTAAACATGGCAGACAGTAGACAACAAGCTTCTTTCAGTTTTGATTGATAAACCTTTTTCAATAACATACATCCTATTAAATTAGCGAAGACTACCTGTTTTCTGTGTTTGATCATCAGACTAACTACAACACAATATACATAAAAGTGACCTGATGTCCAAACGCAAAAACCATCCTGTTCCCTGATTTATTGTCTTCCTAATTTTTCGAACGAGTATCCCATCAGATCTAATGAATTCTGACTACTATTGCCAAATGTTACCTTGTCTCACATCCATTTTTTGCTTTTCCTCATTGCTGTTAGTTTGATTGCGCTGTAATGATTAAACTTTGTGTCTCCTATTTTCGTAAAAACAAACTAATTATCCGGGTGAAAAAAGTGACCAACATACACAAGTGGCCTCACAATTATTTGCTGTAACATAATCCATTTGAGTTTATGACCACGTTTGTGTGTGGATTTATTTTATCTACGTGATGGACTATCATAATTGTTGCATGATTCAGGTTAGTACATTTTCGATACTTATTTATAGTAAGCATACATATGAATAGCATAGGTTTAGCTTAGCTCATAGTCTCAGCAATGGAGAAACGCGTGGGTACAGTGTTGAGTCTAGCTAATGCCTGAAACCCACATTCAGCCACATGAACAATAGGTTGGAGAGGGGCGCGGTTGTAACTGAACGGCCGTATATTGATCGATCGCCCAATTAGAAAATGTTTGGATCGGTTTGGCAAACCATCAATGACACGCGACAGTTTTCCGATACTTTCCACCTTCTGTTCTACAAATTGTTTAATTTACTTTGTTGTCAGCCACCGAGCCGGTTACATTAAAAGTTCTTCCTGACTCTCCTTACAGAAATCCAGTTGCCAGACGTGACCACAGGTTCAGCCTCCGGGAATTCCCGGCGGGGCAGCTCAAATTCTATGCGAGAGTTGGCCTTCTCGGATCTGTACGCGGGTAGCAACAACAAACCTGGCTCCCTGCCTGTACATTCTCATTCAGCCAGTGATGATCTCAGCAACCGGTGGGCCCAGCCAAGTCGTTTTGCTAGAGAATTACATACAACTGATTCACCATCATCGCTTTTTGTCAAAGACAACGAGACAACTCCCAGAAACTCACTTATCCCTACTCCTTCTGTACGCAGTGACGAATTGCCAATGCATCTTCGCGGCAGTTTACTTAATCAGGTAAGTTCCGGTTGATTTTATTCTTTCGTGAAACACGAATAAGCCTGTTCTTTTCCAGTTGACAGTTCGAATTACTTATACATCACTCGCATATGTTCGTAACCTCTACATTCAGATAGACTTCTCGGTTAATCCACTTTGAAAGAAAACATCAAACTTGAGTTTCACTTATATTAGAGTGCTCATTAGCAGTGTATAACTTTGCCCCGAGGGGGATTTTAACTTTGGCAGACGTTCTCATAAGTCAACCGTGGTGTCTATAGTGACATTCACTTTACAATGAGCACAGTTGAACCATCGTTCACCCACGCTTTTAGGTGAATAGAGTACAACTTAGCTAATCATTTTTCTCCTGTGCACTTCGGTCGTCTACTTTATTCTCAAAACCTATTAATTATAAACTGAATACGATTCACGTTCTATCTTAGTTTTCTTATCCGAATGGAATTCAGAACTAGTGTATTTCGGAAAGGGACGCTAGACGCAAGTTTCGTTCTTAATAGAACTCGTCAGTAGTGCATATTCTTACCACTACAGAAATTTCAGCCATGGTTCACATTTAAATGAGGAAGTCATATAGACTGCTGTGCGACTGACCCCACATTGCACGCAGCGTAGTTGTCACAGTTAAACGTGAAGCTCATTCACTTGTGATTTGTGTTCCGTTCTTACTGATTTCGGAGCATCTATCTTCATTGAACCAACTAGTCATTGCTTTGCTTGTTAATTAGAGTTTGGGCTATGCCTCGTTCTTTTTTGGGAAACACCTCTGATTTGTGCCGACGATTTGGTTTGTGATGTTGCCACATAAATGCTCCATTTAATCCATTGTTCACATTGTTCGTATATTTGTTTGGCTACTCATGAGTAGTTCATTAAATATGCACATTTCAGTGTAGTGTATCCGAATCGGGTCAATTCGGGGCGCTACCACTTTAACTGTGTAGTCCTCATTTGTACGATATTACTTCCGACTGGTCATTTGATCCAAGTAAATTGCACGCTGACCACAGAAGGTATGTATTCATAGCCAGTATTATGTAATTAGTTCAGAGACTTTTCGGTGATCGTGAGACAGTGTTGTTGTGTTGCCCCGGTTGGTTCACTTGGGTATGTAAGTGATTTTAAATGACTGTATCACATAGTTCGTGTTTATTCGATTACCAACGAACGTGTTGACCTTTAATAAAATGTTATCTCTATTCATTTTCATGGATATCCACCACCGAAACCCCACATCACCATGTCCGCCACTCTTTTTTTGAACACTGCCAGACCTCTAACAAGGTAATCGCGCGCATTCCCTTCCCGTTGGTGTTGTATGGTGTTTCTGTTTTATTTTCGGTGTGGTTAGTAGCTCTTTCCGCGGCGAAAAGCTAGCCGTCCCGGAAGGGACTCGAACCCTCAATCTTCGGCTCCGGAAACCGACGCCTTATCCATTAGGCCACCGGGACGCGGCCAGTCGTCCTTCGTTTTGTAATACGTGTTGTCGTTCACTTGATGGTGTTTAGTGGTTTTCGTAGTCTTGTTCTGGCTTTCCGTGATTTTCGTTACAACTCTCCGGCACGTACCTACCTTGTTTCAACTCCAAGCACGGTTATACGGTACTTGTATTGCCACGATCAGGTTATTTTTGCAATTCATGTCAAGTAATTTTGAAGTTGTCAGACGTTGTGTCTATTTGTGCTCTCTTGTCCTCAGTTTCATCCGCTTGGCTTGCATAGGTGTCCACATACCAGATTATCCGTCGGATCAGTCTGGATAGCTGACTATTCGCAATGTAACCAGGCTGTTTTGAATTGGACACAAACGTGTGGTGTTTATACAATACAAAAACATGAACAATCCATTAGCTCAACCAATGTTGTTGTACTGTTCATTGAAGGCAATTCTTTCGTTCGACTACTCAGAACCACGTGTTCATCAACACATGTAGTAGACGAACCGAACAGCACTCATAACCGACTTTGGCTTCTCAATCGAATATGGTTGACAGTCATGATTGGATAGTCATATACTACGGTTTTACGTAGATTGATCCAGGTTTTGCTTGAGACAGTAAAAAGTAGTCATATTTTCTGAGATACAATGGGAAGTTATTAACATATTAGTGAAGTCAGTCAGAGATAGATGCCCATCAAGTTTATTTTCCATCGAAGACATGGAACATCAACCGCACGTATCCATTAAACAGTGTGTTCACTCAGGACATGATGCAATAGATAGTTGACTACTTTTCGTCAATTGAATCGTTAATACGCCGAATAGAGTGTCTGTGAAGCTATTAGTCAAATCGCCACCGTTGTCCGGCATGTCTATACATTTTCACTATAGGTTATCTCGATGTGTGTCCTGATGTCAATTTAGGATGTCCCCAGGGTTTCAACTGAGAACAGGGTCGTATGGCCAATGTGCACAAAAGTGGGCTGAATGGCCACAGAGACGGATTGGTTCTTACGTCGTGTGCGGAGAAGTATCACTGCCGACTCACCGCACTCACCTGCCAGGCTGACGGGGTCGTAGACTAACAGGCATGCAGCAAGCACTGAACACGTGGATGTGTCATCACAGCATCGGACACACAAGGATAGGACCCCTTGCAAACTGATTGTCTGCGGCACATGAGCAATCAACTTAGATTTTCATGAGCTTCGGCCCTTGTCGCCCGAGGGGCCGGATAAATCGCTCAAGTTGCAAATCCATTCTAGTTTTAGGTGACCGCTCGATCACCTAACAATTGTAGGCCCAGATACAAAATCCGGTGTTCCAACCATTTCACGGGAATTCTAGTTGAAAGCCCCACCCATAGAACCTACTTAAAAACAGGCCTCCTAGCCAAGCCAGGTTAGCGAACGCAATCTAGCGTAACGTTGTAACTGTATGGCCATGATAGCCGTTATGATGTGTACGCATATTTTGAGGCAGATCGCTCGGCTCCACCATCCCAGCGTTTCGGTCACCGCGGTCCACGATCGACAACATTCGGTTGAGAACTAGCATGTGTTAGTTAACGCAAATGGACTGTAAAAGTACGATTTTCCCTCGACGTAACGTGTTACCGCGATACTTTTCTCACCAAGAGACAGATCTACAGATCAAAAGTAAACTTAAAAATAGATTGAAATTTATCAGTTTTCCCATAAAATTTGAGACACACTGTGCTGTGTATTTGGGTTCAATGCACCATATGTGGACTAAGACGTGAGCCATGTTTCCAATGTATCAGTCAGTATATAGCATTTTTGTTTTGTGGCCATGTTATTAACCCGTGCCGTTCCGCCTCATATCATAGTTGGCCATTTTAGCCATATGTTAGCGCCGTGATGAGGGCAACTTGCTGCCTCGGCGTGGATATCTCGCTCAAAAGTGAGTGTTAACTTGAACCGTTTTGTCCTTTACAAGTCGTCTTTGCCTTTATCTCGACCAGTCATATTACTGGAATGTTGCACGACAATTGTCATGGCTACCATTCGAACACCAGAGATAGCGCTTGAACGATTTATCCGACCACCCGGACGACAAAGACCGAAGCTCATGAAAATCTAAGTTGATTGCTCACGTACCTTTTGACGCAAAGGTTACTCATAATCAGAAGGCAGTAACGCTAATATATATATATATATATATATATATATATATATCAAACAACCGTGTCGAGCGCGCACTGGATGAACACTGCTGCTTATCTATATCACGTTACCGTTCGGAATTTAGGGTAAAAACGTCTAACCGCACTGAGGTATCAAATACGACGTATCAAAGCGGTTATTATTGTGGACATGGACATTACGATAATTCTCGAAAATGTGTCAGCTGTGTCCGGTCAACAGGACACCTACATATCACAGACAGACGACCATTTCCCCGGAGGTGCTATCCGTGTGTGTTCCATGCTGTGCAGACACCCAGGTGCTTGTCGTATGCGTGTTAGCTTGTGCCTTCATCAGCCTGGCAACTGGGTGCGGCGAGTCAGCATCGTTTACTTCCCTTCTGTTCAGGGTTTGCGTTTTTCTTCATAGTTGTATCCCGGTTAAGCATCAATGCGAACCACTGATGTATTGCTGTCTGTGATGGTGATGACGATAACTTCGTGCACCAGCGGATCTGCCCTCGCACTCCGTAAAAGCCAGTCGGTCTCTGTGTCCTTCAGCCCACTCTTGTGCACATTGATCGTAGGATCTCGTTCTCCGTTGAAACTCTAAGGACACGTTAAATTAACATTGAGACACACGCAAGTGACTTCGATATACCCTGAAGTGAGGAAAATAGTGTGTCTGGTGCCTTTCGCTTGACGTGAGCTATGTTAATCGGTGATGGTGAACCTCTTAAATATTCTGCTTGTTTCGCAACTGGTTTACGCAACAATGATCCTCCCAAGACCCCCTGTTATAGTCAACTGTGTCTGACGTTTTCTAACCCAATTTTCTATCTACCGCGCTCCCCTTGCGATAGTCAGCATGTGATAGTTACGGCCTGTGTCTTTCATCCATTACTGTCTTTGGAATCCTGATTGTTTGCGGTTCCGAAGTTTCGTCCTAACCATTTGCCAACATCACACTCGACTTTCGTCCTCTGTTCTGTCAAACCACTCATTTTCGAGGTATTTTGTGTGTTCTAATTCATGTGTTAATATGTGTCGTGTGAGTGCTTTGCAGACTGACTTTATCGAATCTTTAGATTGCAGCATTTACAAGGACTGAATAGGGATCATATAGGAGCCCAGGGCAGGGTTATGTGATGTGATGACAATCGATCCAGCGGTTTTTCAACTGTTTTATTCGATTCACTAAAACGGCACACATCCATAGACTGAGGAAGACTATCGTTTCTTTTAGATCCATTAGCCGTCTACTCAAAGCAGTCAAGTAGACCACATAAGTGTGATGCGCATGACGACATGCTGAACAAATGAAATATCTGAGTCAACATTTCATGGCCTAGCGAACGACTCAACATGAGTCGGTAATTCTTGAGTACAAAGAGTCGGCCTTCGCTGTTCGACCAATAAGACGACCTCACTGATGGCCCAAAGTTCCGTGTTTCCTTTACTTACTATTACCGTGGATGAATTGGTCAGGTCCGCTTGATGACCGGTTATCTTAACATGTTTCACAATCGACGGTGTTTATCGTGAGCTCGGCTGTTGCCCTGTGCAATCAAATTTCTAAAGTGAGCATCACTCCCGGATAATCGCAGCCTTTGCAATCACTCATATCCTCAGTCAACCCATACGCATCAGTCTTAAAGTTGAAAATATTTATGATTATCAGTCTGATACATCACCTGGTTAGGTATGTGTCGCAGCGTTTGCTGACAGAGATGTTGGTCCGTTCTGCCAATGTGCCCGTCATTGCAACTTTGAATGATAATTGTGATCAGTGGTAGTGATCTTCGTAGCTCGGGTTGATGGTTTTGATATTGTTATGTTCGCCGAGCTTGGTATTTGGGTTGCAAACGTTTCATCACCAACCGAGGTGACATCATCAATGCGTAAGTGTTTCAGCGTATAGTTTTGAGCGTGGAGTTTGGTGAGGTTCGGTGGATGCCTGCTCTTATATAGCAGAGCGAGTTGACCCTCTGACCTAGATTCCAGTTGGTCGCCTTTTGTTGTTCATGACTTCTGACCTGACCTACCATTGGTTGATTCTTGTTGCATTTGAACTTTGACCCGATGTTGGATTGATCATTTTTTGTGGTCCGTGAGTCTTCGATCTGGAGTCTGATTGGCTGTTCCTTGTTGTTGTCAAACTTTGACTTCGAGTCCGATTGGTTGGTCTTTGCGAATTGATTGAGTGAGTCATTTCTTCGTTTTGGAATCCCATCCGATTGGTTATTTGTTGGCCGGTTTCGACTTTGGTCAGATCCGTTCAAGTTGCTCTGTTCGGGTTTACCGGCATTTGGGCCTGATGATGTCTACACCTCTTCAAATCATTGGTTCGCATTGGTTCGTAGATTTTGTCTAGTTCGATGTGTTTGTTTATTGACAAAGGACGAATGACGGTTGTCATGGACAAAGCAGAC
>LUCH01003330.1:33838-46964 GCA_013368495.1 Paragonimus heterotremus | reverse complement strand
ACATTCTGCTATTGTCACTCGATTTCGTGAAAAGTTGAACAATCTCTTAGAATGTGTACAACCAGAAGCATAGCACTCGATTCTGATTATGAATGAACAATTAACGACACATGACTTTAGTTATCTACTCTACAGATGAACTCCACTTGGTATGTGAATATTATTGCATCCCATTTTGGCGATATATACTTGCCTCCAAAATGTCACGCACAGATATTCCTCTTTTGTTGACCGGATTGAATGAGGTTAAAGAATGCGGCGTCATGATATTTACCTTATGGTATAGCGCTACTTACGAAATGGAATGTACTCATTGTGAGATAGTAGTCAACGGTGAGGTTGTTCAGATTCCGTGTTTCAACCAGACCTGAACGAATTCGCTGTATGCATTAGTTTGTCAGCTATCGCTTGATATATTCTGCACTATCGACAGTTTGATATTATCTTCGTGCAAATGGAGTAGACGGAGACATCAATATCTAATCCGTGCATTCGTATGTGATTCTTGAAATATTGTTCGTTGTTTTGTTTGGGCAGGTTGACAGCACATGTTACGAGTTAGTTTCAGAGATTGCCTTACATTCCGAATTTATGGCCATGTTTATGTTTTGATGGCCACGTGGACGTTTCCTGTGTTTGAGGTAGCCCAAAAGGAGGCAATCTGGTGGAATAAAATCTGCGACCGTAGTTCATTACGACTATTCAAGTGTTGCCCGTACGTTTTATTCATTGATTTTCATACATATCGTATATAGTGTTGTGTTAGATCTTCTTGTTGACATCAACCAACTGCACACATTTGTCCAGGCAGTGGTATAACAATCTGCAACAGCATTTGTTAATCCGTGTATCCCAATTTAAAAGTAACTTGTGAACAGTTGGTAATCTGGTTTTCCGTTTCGCTCAACTGTGGATACAGAAGTTCTTTCGGCCCAGATGAACCAACCACAAAGTTGTTTGTGTTTAAGACTCAAGCAGAAAGTACCAGGTCATCGGTCAAATGTACATAGCTAGAGTGTCATTACTGTAGTGAGGTTTTACTGGAACTGTTTCCTGATCGGAGAAAGTTCAGTCAAACGGAGTTCACGCACAAGCTGCTGCGTGCGGAATTATGGTCGATCGGCGCCAACCAATCAAAAACGGTGATCAGCTGTTGCACCGAATTTGCTTGAAGGAAGTGGAGATTGAAACAAGTTGTCCGAATGCATGTCAGAATTGCTTTAAGCAAGATCGTAAAACGACAATCATTAACGCAAGAACGCTTATGGTCCAATCAAAATCGTAAATACTGCTGTTTCTTTACAAAGAGGTGCTATTTTTCAAATATATTGAGATGGCTTAGTAACTCTCAGACTGCTGTTCTGGTTTTTTCGATAGGGTGGCACAATACGCGATAAACACTAGGTTCGAACTGCTAAGTACAGCGAATCGAGGCCATGGGATCCGTCAGACAGAAGTGAATTCGATTTGGCCTCTCCGATAAGTCGGTCAAAGGGTCAATCATCTCTAAGGAAAGTAGATAAGAAAATCATTATCTTGATGTGTTAATAGTGTCACCTCATGCGGCCGTCGGTACAAATCAGTTCGTTCTATCCAAAACCAACCACCATTAGCTACAGAACTCTGCTCTGTCACCTCTGCTTACAGCCCATTGGACCTTCGTAATCATGATGACGTCTGCGACTGAATAGTCCTGCGCTGTTCTAAACATTCAACCAGTTTCTTTGACATTTTGACGATCAACCTTATGGCCTTTGTCTAACGTGTTAACAGTGATTGTGGAATATCTGATCATAGCTTGGTATTCCAATTGACTATGGAGGTGCTTTTCCAATTTTCCATCAGTGCTCATTTATTCTGGTTCTAAGTTCTCGTACTGTTTGTCCAATATAAGCTCGCGAGCAATTCTTGCATTTTATCCTATGTACGTAATTGCCGGTTCTCTCAACGTACCAGGGGTCCCTGAGCTGTACCGAGCTTTTATGCTCGCACACTTCGTTCATGATCCTACGAGTAACCTCTAACTGTCCATCTTCGAATGGAACAACAGAGGTGTTTTTCTGTTCTCCCAGGTGTCTTTGTTAATAAGTTGAGTACACGTCTTACTTGTTGTTAAAGATACTATTTAAGGCAACCTCTCTTCATCAATGTGATCATTAATTCATTCTGTGCTATCCTTTAGTCACTCGCATCTGACCAAGCTGTATGGAACATTGAATTTGCGCGCGCACACACACACACAAGCCCCTTTAGGATTAACAGATTTTGAACTAAGAATATTAAGTACCTCTGCGGTTCTGTGAAAGACGGTTCTGTTGGAGCTTCTTCCTACCCTATGGACAAGACTATCACAAAATGGCAGCTGGCCACTACTAGATTCTATTTTCACTGTCCATCTGACTTTGGAATCTATTCGACTGAAGTGTTACAAAAGTGTTTTACCCCATTCACATACCGTCACCAAACATCTGGTGGGTCTTTTAAACGACTCACTTTACTCTCCCCAAATCATTTCATATAGACATTTGATCAAAAAGAGCCAGTACGCAATCCTAAATACATATTTTTGAATTGTAAGCGAAATCGTGTGTATGTAAACGTACACACATCCCAGTTGAGTGTTCTTTCTTCCATAGGAGTGCACATACACCAGTTGACAGCTAGCTGGATTGTGGTTAAAGCAACACGTTGGGGCGTCCGCTAACCAGACTCCCTTACGAGGTCTGATTTTGGGCAAGCCGTCTAGTTAAGCCTTTCAATTAGAATACTTTTGAAGTGTTTGGATCTCGATTTTTGTTCTCAACTCCTTTATCGTGGAACGATCGGTGCCATAAGTGTACATTGTCTCTGTTTCTGCTCACAGTCGACAACCCGATTTCAATTTCCTGCATTTTACCTGGCTCGTTTCACTGTAACTGACACATTCACGGGGACACCATGTATTACTCGGAATTAGGGACTTCGAATGGCTCGTTACGATTGCCTTACGTTCTGATTTACGATACAGCAAAGTCGCACTCGGATTGAAACCTCCGACGCAAATAATATGAAGACCTCGTGCTGGTTGCAGTAAGCAGTTTTTATTCACGAGACAACAAGCCGAATTTATGCATGTACAACGATACTAAAGACATCACAGTCTATCAATGTCTGGTCATATTACCACAAACTACACGTTAATTGGTGCAATACAGAACAAAGAAATTAGTGAATAACGGAAACTGTTCCTCCAAACCGGATGTAATATATTTAACCCGATGTTTAGATTGGCTCCCTGGTAGGTCTTCTGTTGTGTCGGAATTTGTATAAGCGGTGAATCGAATAGATTTTCACCACGCACCACCAGATGCGCTCTGTTCAGCCAGACATTTCGTTCAACCTATAGCTTACGAGTTTTGTGCACTACTTCATTACGTTGCTTCGAGGTGGTCGGTACTTCATCATCGTTACGTGGACTTCCGCATTTAGTACAGTTTGTTTATGTGACATCAGTTGTACGTACCGCGACCACAGCTTTGATCGATCCAACTCCTCAACATCCGCTGGACCTAGCGTCAACTGATTTCGGGTTGCGAGAATCATTTGCGACCACGAAACTGAGAGATGCCAAGCGACGCTGATTGTTTTCACAGCATGGTTATATTATGTCACGTCAGAGTCCACAAATGGTGGGATAACACAGCATGACGTGCCTTAGATTCTATGGGGAAATTATCAGGTTTTTATCAGTCTTAGTGATTTGTAAATCTGTTGCTTTCATAAATGCGGTTTTTTATTATCTGTCGGTTGGTGAAAAAACTGTCATGATGGTACAATCAGTTAGGGAAATATCATATCTTAACTTTGTCCATTTACACTCACCGGCGCTTATTGGTTCTTAGTCCAGCGTTGACTTTCAAGCGCTGAAACGGTTACAGAGACGCGTGTGAACAACCAAGTATTATCGATCACGGACCGTGATGCCCAAAGCACTTGGACGTGGCCGAACGACCTAACTGGAAATACGCGTAAACCCCCGGGCCAGCCAATTTGGCTGTGGTCACAGTGGTGTGTGGTGTGCATTCGCTAGGTTAGGAGACGTGTTAGTTTGGTAAATCCTTTGGTCTGGACTCCGGATTTTGTATCCAAGTCCACACCGCGTGGATGATCCGTAATGATCTGGCTGTTTCACCTCTGCCTTCAGCTGTCATGGCAGTCGTCAAACTGCTATCCAGATCGTTACCGATCTGACACCCAGGATAAAGCTTGCCCGACCTATCCGGCCGTACGGACAAAGACGAAGACGGAAGTGTATGACACTCTGAGTGGATCGCTCATGTGCACACAACCGAACAACCGGTTTACGACGGGGGTGATGTCCGCCTACGCTTTGCGTCGTACAAACACACACGGGTCCAGTACTCCTTGTGTGTAGTTAGCCAGCAAGTCCGCCAGCCTGGCAACTGGGTCCAATCCAGCTAGCTTAGTTTACTTCTTTCACTCGCTGGATTTGTTTTCTCGCACTCCGTAAGGGCCAGTGAGTCCCTGTCTCCGTCAGCCAGCCAATTTACACATCGGTTGTGCGATCTTCTTCATCTCCGAAACCCACGGAAAATCCTTGGAACGTTAAACTGATAGCTGAACACACGAAAATGGTATCGAGATATCTTAAGCTGGAACGGATATCGTTTGTATATATATCATGTGTACATGTTCAGGGTAGAACTTGAAACATGGATGATGCACTGTGAAGTTTGTCCAGTGCTTCAGTGGACCTCGTTAGTCCGATCTGTGGAGATATGCTAATGTCTAGGCACGACAGTAATGTGGTGCACCGACTTTCTCGGGCTACGCGGATACTAACTATTATTTTTAATTCGCCAAAGATGCAGTTTTCAGTTAGAAAAACCGCATTGATATTTTCTTTCATCTATCTGTCAAATAGTAACGATTGGTTACAGCTCGAAATTTTAGACTCTCAGGTGCCAATCTCTCACTGAAAACAGTTAGCTGTCCAGACAATCCATCTTGCTCCACATTTCAAGCAAAAGGACGGATAGTTTAATCTTGAGACCAATTGTTAACAAAAGTGAAATGTCAATCATCTTCACTCACTTCAGTTTCACTCAAATTCGGACGAAAAATGGACGCGGGGACGTTTTTTGCCAATTTACCGTTAACCCCAAATAACCCGCTGAGCAGTCCGGTAGCTTTCTTCTGGTTGCCATTGGTAACCGAGTGGGCAAGCCCATAGCGGACTTTTGTGGTTATCGCCGGTGTGCATAAATAGCCGAACGATGGTAAATAGAAACGGTCGCGGTTTCAGTGAATTTGGTCAGCTCGGTTGTGTTTCAATAGCATCTGCCAAACCTGACTACTGAGTATGTACGGTTTACTTATTGAGGGCTTGAAACATTTTATTCTAACGAAACACTCTGAAGCGATATGGACAACCATCCTTGCTCGGTCTGGTTGCGAAATTAGCGAATTTGAATGTCGACATGTGTACGAAGAAGATTTGTTGCCAAATCTGTTCTCTGCAGCTGCCCGTGTACTGAACATGTCAGAGGACGATGTCAAACATCAAACCGGCCATTTATTCGTCGGATTTGTTTGTGATAAAGGTTATGTGAACGTTCTACGTGTACTGGGACGAGAATTGCGTGATTTCCTTAATGGATTAGATAATCTGCACGAATTTCTACGGTCCACTTATCCTCATATGCGACCACCATCATTCTTTTGTGTGAACGAAAGTCGGACTGGTATTACACTGGAATATCGATCGCATCGCACCGGATATTTGCCTTTCTTTATTGGTTGGATGGAGGAATTATCTCGGGTGTTCTATGATACGGAAATGAAAATCACGGTATGTTTCCGATGCTTCTGAAAGAGCAGCGTACCAACTTGAAATATTAAACGTTTTCTATAGTAAATTTGATAATGTTTCTTCATTGTTGATGACCATTTGAGGACTTTGACCGTTAGAACCGGGACCCTGACAATCCGTTCCGGCTATTAGATGATATGTTGCTAGTACAAGGGTAGTCACTTAAAAGGACGGAAACCAACGTACATCCCTCGTCAGATTGTATGAACTACAGCATGGAACCACTTTGTTGTAAATTGCGATGTAAAAGATATGCACTACTGTTGTGAGCCAAGAACGCGGATGGCATGAGTTATTTATTCAGGAAAGTAACAGGTGCGTTATATGTCTCAACAAGACAACAAACAAAAACACTCATTTGCATACAGTACTGGATCCAGACCGTCACGGTTGCCACAGACATCAGTATTCAGTTCCTTTACGTTTCATTACGTGCCAAGAACTATTTAATGTGATGCTGCAGTCCGATGTTTCCTCTTGTGTTTTTCATGCGATTACTTCAGTGTCAAAATCTATGATCTGGCGTCCACGACTGAATAGCAGTGGTGTGAGTAGTATGGCACGATCGCTCCTCCTCACTACACCAGTACGAAATCTCTTGGCTGCAGTTTAATATTTAGAAAGATAGTCGGAAGTGATTACACCTACCACGGTTAAATTCAGCTTTATTGCTAGACCTTTTTCTCGACAAATGATGTGTCTGCTCTTGAACACCTGGTGCCCACCGTCCTGTCCCACAAGTTGTTTAACTCGTACCTCTGCGACCTACTGCAGTGTGTATTAATTGAACTCGTAAAGTTGACAGTAGGTATTGAACTGACTTGGGCCCACTGGTTTGACACAAGTAGAACAAACGTCCGGGGGTTGTGAATACGGTTACAATTTCATTGTACTTCAAGTTGCAAAAATTTATAGTTGGCAATACTTAAAACAGTTGGTTCGGGAATGTGAGAGGCACATGTCAGTCACCCCGCCTTCTCCTAACCCTCGAATCGCGGAGAACTTGATTGTTTGATAATTGTCAGATCGATGAAATCGAAATAATTCGGACATTTCTGACTGATTGTAGACGTGTCGTTTCAGTCGGAAGACACGTGTCTATCATTTGCTGTCATCCATGAACGGCTAGGCTACAACGTGCAATCGCCACGAGGTACTCTCGCACTACTGAACCGCTCAAAATGACAGTTTCAGTTGGACTACAATTAGGTAGCTGCCACACATCGTCGTTAAGGTTGCGTTCCCGTTACCGGTTAGCCGACGTTTCCTGGACGTGATTCCCTTTGTATCCTAGATTTTGTGAATAATCTGCTGATTACGAATCAAACAGTTAATTGGTTATCCGTTTTGTCTGAGTGATGAACATGGCACACTTCATCCTTAACTGGTTCTAACGATGTCACTTCATCAGAAAATATGAATTCCCAGCGTTGTTTACTATTAGGCTTATTGACAGATGAGTGACTGCATCAACAATTTCAAAATATCATCCGATGTGAAAGTCAGTACTCAATGTTGAACACTCATTTGTTCCTATTATGAACTGACGAATACATTTTTGGTTGTGAACGGAAAGCCGTGCTAATTTCTTCTGTGCATGAACGGCCCGTCCTTCATGAGCTATTTAACGCTGCCCACTTCTTGTATCCGATCGTGTTTTGCAAAAAGACCGACCTAGTGGTCGTACTAGACTGGTTGGTTTGCGTATGCACCACTGAACTGTGTCGTCAAATTGGTGCCAATAGTAAGCTGGAGCTCTGAAAGGGGTATTGTTGGAACTCTGCTGTTGGTGACGAGACTTGACTGTCTAACTTGACAGAAGGTTTTGCGGTTAGATAAGTTGTTTGGCGGATCCTTTTCGGAAAGAAGCATTGAACCGGACCTCGATTTTTTGCAAGCCACATTAATGTTATGCAGACTAGGAAGTGAACACCAATAGCTGTGCTTGGGGCGAGCACAGTGAATACCACTCCACTAATCACACACGGGGGAACCGAAATTTAACGAATTCTAATGACTTGAGTGAATCTACGGACTAAAAGCAGATCGTCTAATGGAATAAGAGAACTGTACTCAAGTATAGGTGCTGTTCTCTTAAGGTACATCAGGCTTCAAAATTCATGCAATACCCCGTCCAAATATGATCATTCTAAATAATTAAACATACATGTGATTTATTGAACATTTTCTCAAGTGTGTTAACTTCATTCTGTCAGCTAGTGACTTAGGGAGCACTGATTGTTTGCATCGATGCTCACACTACTAACGACTATACAGGAAAAGTGGTGGAAGTTGGCCAAACGATCACGACAACATAAATTATCTTTTGTGTAACTTAAACTGTGTGCTATTGTGAGACCCACAGGGTTACACTGATTTTCTTAAGTCTAGGGATGGCACTAAATAAAGGTGTTGAGTGGGTCCATACTAGGAATTGTCGTTCATTTGCTTTCCATCTCATGATCCCTGGGTTTACCACGCACAACCGGTGTTATGAACTCAAAATACTGTATGTAGTACTGTCAGTCCGCCATGATCACAACCGTCTAGCATAACAACAATTTTTCTCATCCAGTCCTTGACATCGGCACGCTGAACTATGTGATCAGACTGTTCTTGAAGTAAAGCACTGACGGTACGAAACAGAAGTGTAACCGTCCCCCGGTATATCTCTCCTTGCCATCCTACTGCAGTCAGCCTTATCATAGCAGCATTTTAATATTCTGGGTTCAGCGAACAGAAGTGTTTTTGATAAATTCTCATCTTAGGCTGGTACAATTATATATCAAATCAAGAAACAGTAAGGGAAGTTATTGATCAAAAATACTACGGGGGTAAAACACAAACACAACTTCCTTGTGATTATGATCACAAAGCAGGGAGGTTTTAGAAAGCGAGTGTTAATTAGGGTGAGTTGGGGGAGACGGGATCAACTTGTCGCGTGGGTTGACCGCAGATGTTTGGCCACGGTAATCCAAGGGTGTGAACGAACTGTTTTTGAGCACACAAATCGGGCTGACGTAATCAGACTGCGACCGCCTCGGCTATAGACAGGATGCGCCACTTGATCTTTAGTGACGCGGCGGCCGTGGCACGGTAGACAATGCCAACCGCCTTATCCTAGTCTTTGTGTCGGTCACAGTCAACCAAATGGGCCAGAATGGATGAGTTAATGTTCTTTCTTATTTCAAAGCGAAGCCACGCCGGACAGTGTTCACGAATTCTTTCTGATAAACGCCTAGTGGTGCGATCAGCATATGCTAAACCACAGGGAGAGGCAAATGAATAGGTCAGAAATGAGGCAGCACTTTTAGGCATATTATCTTTCAGATTAATTGGCATTGTCCGTTTTGATTGAAACGTTACGATGAGACTTGCAGCATAATAGGTACTACCGGTCGCGTTAGTTAGTTTTTTCGATCAATAACTTCCCGTACGGTTTCTTGATTTGATATATAATTGTACCAGCTTAAGATGAAAATTTATCGAATTTATCTGTTCGCTGAAACCAAAACTGTTTTACACGATTTCTATGAGGATTTACAATTATTTTAATATTTGTCCACTATTCTTAATGATGAACGTAAACCTCAGACCATTATAGATAGGTCATCACTGGCTACGCATGCATTCACACTGGGTGTTTCAGAATCAGACTCACTGAAGCTTGATGTATTGTAGCAGCCACTTCTGCACGCAGTACTAGCCAGAAAGTCCAGATAAGCAATGCTTCATAAAGGCCACTAAGTACTGTGTATCTGGATGGTGTTTTACAACGTTTGGTTCGGCGTAGCACAGTGGTCATTATCTTCAGTTACCCACTGTTACACCGACTGCATACGAATGAGGTTTGATGAAAACCCTGTTTCAAAAAGTCAAACGTATTTGCTTCTTTGATGAGTTACAGAATGACCAGTTAATCAATATTATTGACAAATATTCGCCGTGAAAAGTGTACTAAGGCTCATAACAAGATGTATGAGCTCGATAAGCCAACACAAACCGTTCAAGAGAAAGATAAAGTTCTGTTCTCACATGCAAAACGGGTCGATCGGGGAATGATCACAAGGAAAAATCAAAATGCGGTTTATTGTGTCAAGCTGTTGATCATACCATGGCACTATTGCTCTTTTTTTCACTTCCAGATTGTTGGCAAACAAGACCATGAACCTGAGGTTGGGACGATTCTACGCCTCAATTTCAAAAACACGGCCTACCAAGTAGTCGAAGATGAACTAGCCGTTCCTGCCGGAGTGTTTTTTGAAGCATTTCCATTCAACTTTGTGTTTGACCGGGGTCTGAAGTTAATCAACATTGGGCGCAGTATCGCTCATGCTTTACCAGAAATCACGGGAAAACATGTGTCCGATGTATTCACGATTAGTCGTCCGCATATCCGTTTGACATGGAATTCTGTGAGTCGAACCCCGATTACCGCTGATTCCGATTCGGTTTTCGTTTGAAAGAAAGCGTAATGTAATATGAGAGATTATCGTGTGAGATGTATCACTCTAAGTATTCGTACTGAAAGTGTACAGCGAAAGTGTGTCATGACAGAATGTACGAAAAGTTGTAAGTAAAGAAGATAACAAATTGCTTGGGTAAGTAAGCTATCACACATCCGGAACACCAGTGCCAGACAACGCAATCTTTCACAGCTAAGTTTGAGATATACATAAAAATGATTAGCCAACTTGGATGACAAAATGTCACGACAAGGAATAGGAAACTTTCGTTAGCTAGGATTTAAAACGGGTGAACTGTGTATATAGAGGAACGAAAAAAACGTTGAACTGATGCACCGAAATCCCCAACATCAGTCATTGAATTATATGCCTCGCCACATTGGACAGCTATTTTCAATCATGTTCATCGGGCTTTTACAACTACGTAAGGTGTTGACGAGTTATCTGTGAAAATTAGAGACCCGTGTTCGTCGGTGTCCAGTGGTCCACGCTTGCTCGGGTTTCAGGTGGTTGCGGACAGCTTCATTACGCCGCCCCATGTGAGATGCTGAAGGTCAGCGATAAACTTCCATGAGAATTAATCGGGCGAGAAGTCTCGATCTAGATTGTTTTCAAGATGTTGACTTATTTCTCGAGTGCACTGTCAGCTGTATCAGAGGTCATAAGACATCACATTGTACGTTTTTTATGCCCAAGTGATTGGAATAGTACCCCTTTATTTTTAAGGAAGTTATGAGAATACACAAACGACCTCAATGAAAATAGCACAGAGCGTGAGCACATGTAGCCGGGGAGCTCAAATATGTCCAAGTGTAAACGCCGTGCAGTGAGTGGGTAATCCAGAGACAAAGGTGCAAACACTTTGATCTCACACTGACGAAGTCACACGTTGAAAAACATAACATTCTGGCTTCAAGCAACAGATCAACATTTTCGACCCCATCAGGGGCTGAAGGATGACTTAAGGAGAAGTTGCCTTTATTCACTTGTCAGACGTAAGTTAAAATGTTATATTGAGATTATGAGACCCAACGCAAAAATACCGCTCACCAAGCCTTAAGAGAACATAAGCACTGAAGCACTGTTGTAGCTGTCGCTTCTGTGACTGTTTCATTAGTGCACTAAAAAGCAACGTCCGTCAACAAAAGTTAGGGTATTCTAATCCAGAATATAGGTCCAAAAATGTTGGCTCGCAAAATATTTACAGTTGACTTTAGATCAACATCAATGGAAAACACCAATGGGAAATTGGTGATTTTGTGGATTCCTCGTGTATCCTATGTGTAGTCAAAAACAAAAAAATGGAAAGTGACTTCCGGCGCTCAGTTCAAATATATAAGTGCATGTTTAGCAAACTTGATGGCAAACCAAACTGGTCATGTTCGGATCGTGTCGGCTAGCCGGCTCAGACCTAGCATGATAATGAGTGCGGCTCTCGTTCGATATTTGAACTCCCATTCACCGTTTTGTCGGTCGAACAGAGCTGGTTGAATATACACTCATTCGCATGGAATAATGCAGAGTGTTGTCTCTGTTACCTGCTTCAACGTTTGAACAGTGACAGTTGGATAGAATGGTGGGTCTGAAGACAACGATTCAGTGACCACCTGATCATTCTGAAAGTGTAGTCCGTGAATAAGCTGCTGTCTGGCCAATTAAAGCGAGGGTGTCAGTCTTACTGGATGGCACTGTCGATAGTTTGATCGGCAAAGACTTATCGCGAAAAGTTTTAACGTCCAGAATGACTGGCTATTGCAAGATGAAGATGCCCAGTCTGGCCGACACAAATGTAGACGGAAGTAAATTCCCAAGTCCAAACCATCTCATCAGAATTCTGCTCGATTGGCTAAACCAAACGGTTTATTCAATAACAGGCTTCCTAAAACAATCGGATAAACGAACGACCCCAACAGGTCGCCGCCATAACCATGTGAACATACGAGCCGGAACCGCGGGGTGTACGCGCATTTCGAGGCCACGTGCTCGGCTTCACTTACCCAGTGTTTTAGTCAACATGGTCCACAATCAATACTAGTTGACAGATGACGCAGAGCTGGACACTAATATGCATCAATGAGTGCAAGCGGATAAAGTAAAAATATCACATTTCCCTCAAACGACTCTACGACCACGATAACGTTCCCAAAAAAACAGCGGGAAATGAAGGTGTATTCGTGAACGAAACAGAATTGCAAATTAGTCACAGATTGACTGGGAAATAACGATTTTCCCATTGAGACTGAAGCATGTCATAATGTGTTTTCAGATTTACTGCAACACTTATGGACTGTGATGTGATCTTACATAGCAGCCGTGTTAACAAAACTCTGCGTGGCATATCTGATTTCTCAAATTTGTAGTCTCGTTCTTCAACTGTATCTACTTCACATCACATTCTGCTGTTGTCACTCGATTTCCGTGAAAAGTTGAAGAATCTCTTAGAATGTGTACAACAAGAAGCATAGCAGTCGATTCCGATTATGAATGAACAATTAACGACACATGACTTTAGTTATCTACTCTACAGATGAACTCCACTTGGTATGTGAATATTATTGCATCCCATTTTGGCGATATATACTTGCCTCCAAAATGTCACACAAAGGTATTCCTCTTTTGTTGACCGGATTGAATGAGGTTAAAGAATGCGGCATCATGATATTTATCCTATGGTACAGCGCTACTTACGAAATGGAATGTACTCATTGTGAGACAGTAGCCGACGGTGAGGTTGTTCAGATTCCGTGTTTCAACCAGACCTGACCAAATTCGTTGTATGTACTAGTTT
>LUCH01003330.1:10203-33738 GCA_013368495.1 Paragonimus heterotremus | reverse complement strand
CGGAGACATCAATATCTAATTCGTGCATTCGTATGTGATTCTTGAAATATTGTTCGTTGTTTTGTTTTTGCGAAAGCATTTTGTGTTGAGCAGGTTGACAGTACACGTTGAGTGTTAGTTTCAAAGATAGTCTTACATTCCGAATTTGTGGCCATGTTGGTTTTTTGATGGCCACGTGGACGTTTCCTGTTGATAAAATGTCTAAAGTTACGGAAAGGTATTGCCGCAATTACTTTGCTGACATGTTTTTGCTATGTCACGACGACGGTCACCGAACTTGTTTGTTAATCCGAGGGCGCACTGTACCTCCAACCCGTTATCAAATCGTTTACGAAATGCCTTCAACCCAGCCTGCTTCTTCGGACATTGCTATATCGATAAAATCGCCTTGACTTCAGTAAAAGTATTGGTTCATCGTCGTAAATTTTGTTCGTAAAATTTCAGGTGATGCTTCACACGAATAACATCTTCGAGCTCGTCAGCATCCAGTGTGACCCAGCAAAAAGTGAGTTCATAATACTGTGTTTTAATCATCTTTAGTGCTAGATAATCTAAGAACAGTGAAACACTGCTACTACATTATGAAACAGGTCAAAGTTAACAGTGCTAGCAAAACAATTATTACCGTGGACAATACTTTCACACTATCCATTCAGTTATTGTGCTGGTAACTAACAGGCAATCAAGCGATAAACATAAAAGCAGATTCAAAATCGTGCATACCGAGGCAAGTAGAGGTCTGCCACGAAATCCCTGTTGACACGTTATTTCTTATATCCAGGTTGGCATGTATGCAACAGGGTTATGGTTTGTTATCGATCTACGGAAGACATGGTCACTGGTGTTTAATAATCATTCCAGCAACAAATTGTTCAATCTAATTGCTACGCTGATGAAATTTTCACTCTTCAAATTCTGGAGCAGCCTCATGTATATCGCCGGCTAACAATCGCCGTACTTCTCGGTTATAAGGATACTTCTGATTTAGTGGATCGACCTGCTCTTCAAGAGTCGCTTAAACACAGAGGTGTACCGATCAAGCATGAGAACATATTGTGAGAGATTTATTCACATACTTCAGCTCTGGTTAAGGTTTACGGTGAACTGACAGGCTGTTTCAGGACCAGGAGCAGTGTACGTCAAGGCTGTCCACTTTCACCATTTTTGTTTAATGTTGTCATAGACGAAATAACGGAATACTGTCTCCGGTACTCACACGATGCTGGTGTGGACCGCCTACCTCATGGAAGACTGACCGATCTTGATTATGTTGACGACAAGGTGCCGCTGTTTGACAACTTTCAAGCAAAACAAACAATGCTAGACGCTGTTTTACACTGTGTGAAATACTTCGGAATGTGCTTCACAGCCTCGAACTGTAAAGTGCTTCTGCAGAATTGCTGTGATTAAGTGCATTTGAACGATAACGAAGTTATGGGGGCTGCCGACCAGTTTGTATACCTGGAAAGCTGCATCAGTGGTGGCGATGAGCAGGAGTGTAGGGGATGAAATAGAAGCGCGGTGTTCGCCAATCTAGGACACCTCCGACAACAGAGAGACATCTGTCTGCTGCCTACGTGCCGACAGTGAGAGCTGTATTACTTTACGGCCGCACTGTAGATCGGGTTCGTCTCCCAGGCTGAGGCCCTCGTGACTCACACAGTCGGTGGCTGGAGACGTTAGGTGAGATGGCGGCTAATCCAACTCAGTGGCATGAGTACTGTCGTTGTTTTGCCAATTTGTCTGTGAAGTGATTGCACTTAGTGACGCGGGACAGTGAAAGTCGTAAAGAAACTGATGACCCCTTATTTTTATCCTCACTTTTAGCTCGGTTGTTTGTTTGCAAGCTGTGTGCACCTTGATGCTGAATGTTTGAATACAGACGTAGTTATTTTTAGTAGTTAGGTCTCTTCTCCTTCCTTTTCTTTCTGTCTTCGTGTACAGGGTTTGCTTTTACTCCACGGTCGTGTGGCAGAGGTGCGTCAGTGAGAACCACTGATACATTGTTTCATATAATGTTGATGATGATGACGATGAATGAGATGTCTAAACCGGTCACCGTTCGATTTTATCGTCAAGACGAACTAAATTTGCACTTCAAACACAACGAGTAATGAACTAACAATGTAATCATTGTTGTTCCATCACTCGCAAATTTTGAAGTGCCTGAAAGTTAGAGTTGTCTAAACGGAGAATTGGAGACCTGGTCTATAATTGTTGAGAATAACAAGTGTGTTATTTTAAAATTTGACTAAAATGAGAAATGTTGTTATGTTGACACTCAGCTTACTTTCGTGCACCCAGAGTAGGAGTACAAACCTGTAACACAACTGCTTCGACGACATAACGCAGTAAAAAACCCTTTCAAGCTTGTCAATAAATCTCAATTATTGTAGACGTTGTCTGGTGAATAAATGAGTGACGTATTTCTGTTGTTGAGCAATCTTCTTGGATCATGCTTTGAGATAAGTGCTTCATGGGTTCCGATTATTATAAAACCATATCGGATGGTTTCTGTCCGAAGCAGGTAGTGAGGTAGGCTTCTCTCGTTCATCTTGGATTCTTCTACAAGACATTTAATCTTACTCTTCAAAAGAGAGTTTAGCATAGTTGCAGGCAAGTTGTACTAGTCTCCCTTAACGTATGTGTTAAACTCAGAGTCAAGGTTATACATCTTTGAATCTTTGTTAACTTGCTGAGCAGTTATGCTTCAAAAGCGTTCGATCGAATTTTGTTAGGGACTACGGACTGGCCATTCTACCACGTGCAGTTCCAGAGACAGAAATGATACTGTTGTGATATGGCAAATTACAGCAGTATGCTTACAAAAGTATTGGAGCTACATTCGCCATAAACTATCTCCAGTTCGTTCTTGCTCGTTCTTGCACGATTCGGTCAACTTTAGGTGACGCCGGACTAACAATTGATTGAAGAAAACTGACTTTCTCATTCTTCGGTAATCAAACCCTGGACAGTAGTCAAAATTTTTTGACGGGGTTGTCCGAAGTGCTAAGCACAAAGATATTTTTTTTATTTTAGAAGGGATCCTACTGTGAAGGATCTGAGCAACCAGTGAGATAAACGGCACCCCTAAATGCAGAAAGCAGACTACCGAATAAATTACGGAGTTACGCGGGGAGTTCAGTATACTACTGCCGAGGAGCTCTGATTTGCTGAACGACAGTTGGCTGCTTTAATGTTAGTCTCAGTTAGAGAAGTTCACAGTGCTTTGTTGACCGTCTAACATAACGATAACAGACTAACAAAACGGTTTATTGCAACATCTACACAAAGTACAACCTTATGTAGTGGAACTCTTAACCGTGATAGCTTGAGTATCCACTAACAAATAACGACATATCAATGATAGTCAGTGAAAAGGTTAAGTCAAATGGTTTGGAACTTTATTGTTGGGATCGATGTACAAGCTTAGTGCAGTGGCGCTCGTCCGGACCGTGTCCTGTCCTGTTCCGTCGTTCTCTCTATTCCGACCCGGGTCCAATCGCGTCATGTGTGCCTGTGTATTGACCGCACTGAATCACCAGTTAGAGCGTCCCAATTGGCTGAGTGTTGATATGATGACTGTGCACGTTCATGCGTTCGGGTGTGGAAGACAGCTTTCGGACGGGTGAATTTGTGGACGCGCATGTGCAGGTTGGGCAGTAAGCGTCTCTTAGTCTGGACGGCTTGTCACGTGATGGGGCGCATGAGAGCCGAGGTCTACAGCTATCAATTCAACGTAAGGAAGTACGCGCTTTGTGAACAAGGGACGGTGTACGATCAGTTCTCACGGTCGATAAGATGACCATTCCAAATGATTATTGATCGGTCGATAGACACCCACATAGCACATAGAAAAGCGTCACATGGAAGTACCACATAGCACGCCCCTTTTACCGTAATTCATCTTTGAATGTGGTCCTTCCGTGAGGCTAGGGAAAACGCATTTTGAATTTCGAAGTCGCCTAACCTTTCTCAGGTTGAAGTTCAAGTGCTTGAACGTCAACTTCTTATTTCGTGTTATGACGATAACCACTCATCTCACCAAGGTAGGCACAACACTTTCCTCCGTAATATCAGCTGGTAATATTTGGCGACATTTTTAAACGTTGACACGACCCAAGCTTCGAGTGCGGTATTTAGAGATCAACGTAATGTGATCACATGTGTAGACATGCAACTATGTTGTGGAGATCTATTGAGGTTCATCACAAAATTGTAACTGTAGTGACGAACTGAGTATATCAATGAGTTGATTCCTAATACCAGCCACTGTATAACTTAATTTCGTAAAGTAATGTGTAAACCAGGTAGCTTCTCTCCTTACACTATTAGCTACGTATGAGATCAGACATGCAAAGCAACCATTAAGTAGACATAATCTTCGGACTAAAGCTGCCTCTTTCACGGATGACCGTATTTTGCAATTCCTGCTGAATGAGGTTCAAACAAAATCTCATTTGAAAGAGCTGACACGTAAGTTAGACAAAGGACGTATTTCCCCTTGGACTAATGAACTAGTTTTCGCAGCGTCATTGACAGTAGTTTTCACAACCAACAAAAGGATTCCTATTCCTTATGAACTTACGTAATAAATGAAGTCTTTAGATAATGACTATTGATGCATTAGGGCTCTCTGATCTTATTCACGAACAAAAAATAACGTATATCGCTAGATGGTATCATTTGTTATCTGTAAGTTTCCAGTTTAATCGCCTACGTTAGTGCTTGAAAAGAGCAAACAGAGAGCTACTCTATCGTAACATTTTTTCCCCTTGATAATCACTCCGTTGCACACGACGGAGAATCGTTCCATAAATCCCATTTTACAATCAGATATGATTAGTAATGCTAGTTTTTTAACCTCATATTGGAGGTGATTTCGGTCACAGAAACCTTGAGTGCATAGTCGGTCACCTTTCAGTAAAATTGTCCCATATGTCCGTCTATTATTACTATTGCAGTCAGTGAGGCTACTTCCACTCGGATCAGAAGAGGGTCCAAATCATCCACCGGAGGACGTCTAAGGCTTCGAGGTCAAATGAAATTTATGACCGAATGGGATGCAATTGCATTTCTGGGAACTCCCATGTGAGTGGACTATCCCATAGCTGTCGATCATAACAGTCCTAATGTTTTCCTTTTGGACAGTTAATACATGGTGACCTCAGCTAAATGCACATCATGCATTATATCCTCAGAGCAAGAGTGAAACTGCAATAAAGGGTTGTCCAAGCAAATAAATTGTCCGTTTTGTCAATGAAAATCCTGCTGACTGATGAGATGCCTCGAGGGTGTTGCCAAGCCTGAACTTTCAGTAAAACAAACAAACTGGGTTGACCCAAACGGCGCAGATACAATCGTCATGATGACCACTGACCCTACCGCATTAGGCCTGCTGTCCATCATACGGCTCTCTGGTGGACTTTTGCCAAATATATCGCCATAGACAGACAAAACTGTTCTTTTTAGGTCTATGGTGAGACACAATTTGCACGGACAATGAAAAGATAGTTACTGTTTCCTCTCTAGGTGACCGATAAATCAGAGTATTACTCAAAAAACGAATGTGGCCGAGCGTTTGCATAGGATAATTAAGTCGTACGCAATGTGAGATCAACGGCGCAGTGGTCAGCACGGTTTCCTCATGAAAGCGTGACCCGAGTTCTAGTATCGGCTGTGGCAAGGATATTCTCTACTACCGAGCTCTAACAAGAGTGAAACTCGAGTCTAGTGCTTCTTTTCGAAACAGGCTAGCTGGGAAGTTTATGGGAATGCGATAGCTGCGATCAATTGTCGGTGGTATTCAGTTTATGTAAAATGCAAGACCTCTTGGTTAAAGCAGCAGTATTATCACATACCTTGGGATGGACGATTTTATGCACGCACCCATGAACATATTTTGCTGTTTTGCCGATATACTGCAATGAAGATGAGCGACCGTATTATACTACTCATACCGCGGCTATTCAATAGTAGGACCAGAGCATGAATTTGGACATTGTACAAGCCACAGGAAAAATGCAAGAAGGAACATCAAAGTACAGCATCGCCCATAATGGTCCCTGCTACTAAAAAGAAATTGAGCATTGAGGTCTGTGGCAGCCGAGACGGTCTGGGGCCGAATACCGCGTGCAAATGGGTGGTTTTGTTTTTGGTCTTGTTTAAATGTTTAACCCATGTGTTGCCTTGTCGAATAAGCAACCCTTGTACCATCCGCGTTCCTGGATCACAACAACACTACTGGTCTCTGTCAGACAATGAGATTCAAGGTTTGGTAAACCTCTCCTCAGCAGAAGCCAGATGCCAAGCCAGTGAATGGACTGCTGGCCATATTCAACTACAGCCGCTAGGTTATGTTAATAATTTAGACATAATAAACTAATTATCAGGTCATTTTTTATCGAAATAACGTTGAAGTGATGAAGTGTTGAATAAAAGAAACTAATGTGATTTTTAATACTGTATTCCACACGAAATCCACTGAATATTAGGCCAATGTCACCTAAACGATCGTCGGTCATGTGTTTTTGAGAACTACCACCTATGTATTTCAATTTTGAGCAAAGTCGCCCGTTTATATAGGTATCATTGAACACCGATTTCACCTCCAACATGAGAATTTCTTTGGGACTTCAAATCACTGATTTTCTTTCATCTGTTTCACCAAATCAGAGAAGATATGTTGCAAGTTATCAACGTTTCGATTTGCTCACATCAGTCGCTTAAGTAAAATTAGCAGTTTATACCACGTTGACAACGGCACATGAACGGACCAACCAAATAGGCCTCTCCGGATTCCCGTAGAATTCGTAAGAAGTCAAACAGCTGTTTTCGGTCATTCTCATCAGGTTTTCATCATTGCACAGAGTAAGTGCGAGTTGCATATGTACAATGTACTAAATCAAATAGGTCATTAAAGGTAACCGAAGTGGGGGGATCACAATCTACTGGAGGAGGATAGGAGTGTTGGCGAATACGTTGGAGCATTACACGTACCTGTCATGAGACATGTATTCGTCGGTGTCGAGTAGTCCACGCTTGCCCGGGTTTTAAGTGTTTACGGAATAATTGACCAAAGGAGTTATAGGATTTGTATCAACTGTTTTTGAGTACACTGACAAGGATTGTATGATCTGATGACAATAGCCTCGGCTGTTGATAACAGTCGCAGTCTGACACCTCCGGGGCAGGCTTGACGATACTTGTAGGTGACTCGGAACGTTCCATTCGGCTCAATGTGATGGCCAGTGTTAATTAAGTGGGAGCCGGCCGTACTGGAAATGTGCCTTGCTGGAACCGTTAGGAAGCCAATTCGGTAGTTGTTCACGAATCTTCTGTCTTGTGGCTCTTCCCATATAATCTGTTTGACAACAACACGTGAGAGAACAGATACAGAAAGACGAAGTGAACTTGGGTAACCTTTCCTTAAGGCGTGGAACTAGTACTGGGTAAGCGTTGAACGTTACGATAAGTCTCACTGAAGGGTAGACACCGTCGGTCGTGTTTGAAAGTCTACTACTACTAATCCTCTCACTGTTAACCTCATCCTTATATGAGAGACAGATGAAGATCGGCTTTATCTCCGCTGTATGGACGAGTTTAAGTTACGCATCGAATGCAAAGTTTTATCTGTGAATCTCTCCAGGTATCCATTTTCAGTGAGCGTTTCTTGAAAATATTTTACTTCCCACTGGAGTGTGTCCGGCGTGTAAATCTTTTGCAATCTGTTCAACAGACAACGCATCAAAGTTCTTTTATAATTCGACGGGACAAAACTGTGAAGGTGTGTGTACTGACCCGTCTACGTCTCTCTCTTACGAATAGGGCTTTAATTTGTTCCATCTGATGATAATATCCATAATAGACGATTATATTTACATTCGTATGAACCGGGGATCATCATTGAATAGAATAAGACAGAAAGTGTCATTCACATAGCGTTTTTAGAGCTTGCATTTAGTTACGATATGACTGGGTTCAGTTGTCCCTAGTTTGGCCATATATAAACTTGCCTCAGTAGTGTTGTAGCGCAACGCCGGTATGCACGTTAAAGTCCGGCCAATGCCCCGACTGACTGTGACGCCAGACGAGCCTTTGGGCCTCAGTCGGAAGCTAATTTCGTTTGTGGGTGATTCTACCGTCACAACAGGCAGCGAAAGTGTAAACCATCATGCGGTTCGCATGTGTATAATTTAAGGACGAAAACTCAAACTGAATGGTGACACAGTGCAATGACCGATGCTTTGGACTGTGGACATTCATATATATATAGTGAAAATGAAATGAATACTCGAGATCCCACCACGGTGGAACGTCCGAGGTCGACCATAACAGTCTGTCTGCAACAGGCACAGAGTTCCGTATTGACAACCTGGCCTGGTTACGGAAACCACCAGTTGGTAACATTAACACAAACACTTCCTGCCGCCAGCTCCATTACAGTGTGTGAATTGTCATTACCTGTGTTACCTAAGGCAATGGTGTGGGCTATAGATAAATAACTACGACCTAACACTAACTACATATGACAAAAAGAGGGTACAAAATTGAGTATCAATGTGTATAGTAGGAATAGGCATAAACAGAAAAATGATTAGAAATAGACAAACCACGAGACTCACGTACAATACATAATAATGTCCAGGTTGATAACAGTATAGATAACGATATCCAGATGTATGCTGTGTGTCGACAGTGTTGCCGGGACACGATCACCTGGATGCGATGTGGAGCTGTACAGTTGTGATGTAGCTCATGTCCCCGTGTCCGTGTGCGTGCGTCACATGCCTGCCAGTTAACGCGCGCGAAGTTGGATCACGAGTGTGTATATGCATGTGGCCTTGATCCTCGCAGTGTTGAGGGAAAAAGGTGGTCATTGTCTGTCCGGTGAGTGAAGGTGAAGTACGCCTAGCGGAGCTTGTGTGTGCAGCGTGGACAGGGACTGTCGAATCACACGCTGGCCTGTGGAGTGCGTGATGTCTGTGAACATGAGAATAGTCCAGGAATATGTGAGTGTGCGAGACAGTTAACACGTGGTCTCCTGACCAGATGTGGGACGAATGGATGGCTAGGACCGAGCCATCCGGTTTGGCGCAGGGTACTGAACCGTTATACCTGCAGCATTGGCGGTGTTCAGTAACAGGACTTCTTTCATTCTACATGAAATTAGCCATGTTGTCCACCGGTTGCTGATTTCCGGAACACACAACTGCTCAAAACTTCTGTGTAGTTCCACTGATTGAGCTGTTGGTAGTACGACTAGAATCACTCCTATCTGGACTCCATCGGTGTTCGAACCAGCGATAGAAACAGCATGTCCAAACGTGGGAAATACTCTACCAAATAAGCTGCGAGGTCATGTCAGAAGGTAAATAGTTTCACATTTGGCACACTTCACCACCCAACATGTTGTGTCATACAGAATCCACCACTTTACGCCTGTTGGAATCTGGATTCACTCGTACACCGTGGTAGAATGAATACCTAAAAATGGAAGACAGAATGTTTAACTCAAGAAGTATGACTTTAGAAGAGACCTAAGTGTGAATAGTTTCGACTGAGTTCAAATCACTCAACATTAACGGAATGTCTAGGCATGATCCTACCAACGGAGCGAGAAATTCACGCTTGAACTCAGTTACCCGTTTATCCCACTGTCATATTGTAGCGAAAAGGCGTCCAATAACGCACAGTTTTTAATGTCCAGCTCGCTAGTTACCATGCCACACGCCCGCTCGCGATTTTGAACCACAATTCTAGTCCACCATACCCCCCCGGTTTCCGCTCACACGTCGTGTGCATCTCTGCCCGGTGTATGTGTGTCATCGGTGCCTTCTAGGGGGGGGGTTCTGCCTGTCATTCTTCGCCCGTTGCTCCGATTTCGTTGACCGGTGGATCGCCCGATCGCTCGTGTCGTTCGCAATCTATCCACTGTGTGATTTGAGCGTGTTACATAGTGCAATGGTGTGGGCTATAGATAAATGACTACGGCCTAACACTAACTACGTATAACAAAAGAAGGGTACACAATTGAGTATTAAGGTGTATAACACAAATAGGCATACACAGGAAAATGATTACAATATAGACAAGACAGGAGACCCACGTACAGTACAGAATAATGTCCGAGTTCATAATAGTGTGGATAGCAGTATCCAGGTCTACGCTGTGTGTTGGTAGTGTGGTAGGGTCAGGATCACCTGGATTCGATGTGGAACGGTACAATTGTGGTGTTGTTCGCGCCCTCGTGCCCGTTGGCTTTGCGCGTTGCCGACTTGTTTACGGTCCGAGACGTGGCGTCAGAAGTTGTGTTTCTCTGCTAGTTTAGTCGCCTTCATGTGCGACGTGGCATGCCTGTGAGTTAACGCGCGTGAGGTGGGCTCAGTCGATGCGCGCGTGTGTGCGTGCATGTGACCTTGCCTCTCGTAGTGTTGAGGCAAGAAGGCGTCACTGTCTGTCGAGTAAGTGAAGGTGAACTACACCTAGCGGAGCCTGTGTGTGCAGAATGGACAGGGACGGATGAATCACGCGTTGGCCTGTGGAGCGCGTGATGCGTCCGTGAACTTGAGACTAGGCCAGGGATACGTGGGTGAGTGAGACAGTTAATACCTGGTCTCCTGACTGGATATGGGGCGAATGGATGGTTAGGATTGAGCCATCCGGTTTAGCGTAGGGTACTGAACCGTTACAGACCTATTCCACGACCGTTTCGAGATATTCTGAGTGTTGGAATAATCGCGCCTCCGATCTGGTCGTCCCTCCGATTTTGCCTGCCATGTCTTGCTCGTTGGTCCGATCCAGTCAAGCGATGACACATCCGATCGCCCATGCTGTCCTCGATCCGCTCGCTGTAGGCTTTTGGACGTACCTTCCCTGCGTTGAGGTATTTCACCGAGTGTTTGAGTACTCGCACCTCCGGCCTGATAATCCACCACAATATGAAATTCACAAAATATTGCCAAGTAATGGCTGTATAACGGGATGTTTCAAACAGTTCACATCGCTATTTACTAGCGCCACCGTTGATTCTACGACTCAACTGACAGAGCGCTTGCCGCGTTAGGGCATACTGTTTCTGTTGCTGGTTCGATTCCATCCGACGCGGTGACTTTTCAGAATGGGGTCTTCTCTAATAATTGAAAACCATTAAAGTCATGCTACCAACACCCAACCGATAGGACGCGCCCACCACGTATTCATAAAACCTTTCGCTGTTCCTGCTGGCAGGTGACTCCACCTGTAGGGTGTGCCTGGCCTAGTCTGAAGTAGATTTTATCCGTCGTTATCGTCCATCCTACCCAGCCCGACCATGTTGTTGACTCATCAGCGATAAGCTCCGATTAACAATCCACCGCAGGTGTCGTAACATTGGTTTGACACTTAATAACTCGTCCAGTCGCCCGTCACTCGAACAATATATCAATCAAGGTGAACAGATTCACAAGTAAACCCAGAATACCTCGCAGAGTGATGTAATTACGTGCGTGGATTCGTGAATTAATAACTTTAAACATGCCTCATAAAATATCTATTCATGTTTCAGGGTGGAAGACGTGGACGCGATGTGGGAAGTTGGTTTATTCCTCAATGATCTCAGTATGCACGATTCAAGCCGTGATATGGTACTTGCCGGAGAACAGCAGGCTGCAGAACTGAAACTGGCACTTGAACAGGTTTGTGTTGTGCTTTATCAGTTAATTGATCGAACTGAAGTTCACAGGGTGACAATATAGTAAGCAAGCCCGTTTTCGGTGTTACATTAATGTGGTGTGATTGCCGAATGATTTCTGGGATTTTAACTTGGAGAGAGGTCGTAGTCGTGCAATCAGCTATTGAAGTTAGCAGGACAGTTACTGTATCTCCTCTCTAGGCGACGGACAAATCAGAGCATTACTCAAAAAACGGATGTGGCTGAACGTTTGCATAGGATAATTAAGTCGTACGCAGTGTGAGATCAACTGCACAGTGGTTAGCACGGCTTCCTCATGAAAGCGTGACACGAGTTCTATTATCGGCTGTGGTAAGGATATTCTCTACTACCGAGCTCTAACAAGAATGAAACTCGAGTCTAGTGCTTCTTTTCGAAACCGGCTGGCTGGAAAGTCTATGGGAATGCGATAGCTGCGATCGACTGTGAGTGAAGTTCCATTTATATCAACCAAATTCCCCACTACTTACTATTGTTCAATATAACTCTATTAACGCAAGCTGTTAGGGTGAAACAGAACGAGTTGGAAGTTCGAATGACACTGCAACCAACAAGTTAGACAAGTTGGTGGATTTGCACTATACTTGTCATCTCCACATATCAGAAAGTATGGTTGATTTGATTCGTGGGTTCAAGTAACGTAGTATAACTTCCTCACAGTTAAGTTACTGTCCCAAATAAAACTACTGATGGCAAAAAGATAGGACAACTGATCACGTTACTGGTTATGTCATTGCTATATATTTTCATCATCATCATCATCATCACTGCTAGGCCCATGCTTTGCTGCCCTTGTCACCACGGGCTTGCGTTAATATTTATCTGACCTTGTAGCGATTGATTTATGATGAATGATAGAACTGTAGGATACGAACTCCAGTGGAGTTACTAAAAAGTGGCTCGCCTCGACCAGGTTACCCTTTAAAAAGAGAGAAAGTTGTTCGTCATGCCACCGGCACTTACTGTGTGTACTAGCACACTTGAAAACGCCACCTAGGCACATACGTAGAAAGAAATGTTCACTCGAACGTCTACGATACCTGGTGGGCTAACACTGAAGTGAAAGTACCGATTCTCGATCAACGTGGGAAGTTCCGTGTCTGTGCATTCTTGACAAAATGATTTGGCCAACAAACAGCAGTCTTTCGGATAGTATGCTTTGGTTTTACTGTGACTAATCTTGCTGAGTACGCAAGTGCGCAGACGTGTTATCTCACGGTACGGTTTCGAACTGGCAAGTTTTGTCACCGACTTGTGCTTAGAGAAATTGACTGAGAGGAAAGTTTACTGTACTATGGATGATTTGTGGCAAACTTGTCCGACAGACCGACGTTCACTTTTCGAACGTTAACTCCACGTTAACACCATCATGAAAATTTGTTTTCATTATAGTGCTAACGTGAAAAATTATCTTAGACACAAAAGAATCACCATGTGTTCAAACAGATGCATCACAGCTTCAACCTCGGAGGTTTGGTATGATTTAGAATGCATGATTGGCCCCTACTCTTTCGAGGATACAGTCAGTACTGTAGCAGCACACCGTTGGTTACATACTCTTCTGATATTATTTAGATGTTTGGTTTCACCCATATTATTTACAACGTACTGTAATTAGTATTGTAATTAGCATCTAAAGTACTTTCACATATATCGAGCTATTATTAGACTTACTGTAGCAATTCTTGGAAATCTAAATGCCACATAGCGTGTCCACGCATACTCCTAATAGCATGGAGCATCTGAACACTTCGCACATGTACGCTTCCAGATGGACAACGTAGTTTGGGACAGCAAAAAACTACCGTCGTTCTATTATTAGGCAACACAAGAACCTCACTGTAAGCAAGCATGCAGTTAATTTTAGCACTTTGGTTCAGCGTAACATGCATTACACTTTCTACCTCCCATTACTGAACGAAAAAAGAGATAGTTAAGTTGCTAGCTTTAATAATTAGTTAATGTGGCTTTGAGTAGAGTTGTCACAGCTTCTCATGAAACAGACTGATAGACAGTTACAACAGGTGTTCGAAGTTGCTCCCACCAAACTATTCACAGTATGTCACATTTTCGAAACGCTGCTCTAAGATGAAACCTATACGGATGGAGGCCAAGTCGTCTTGGTAATCGCTAAATTATGCGTTGACTGGTTAAGGGTTGTTGGGAGAACATACATGTGGAAACCGTTGAGGATAACCATCCTCCCCGGTTCCATGGTGGTGACTTGTCTATAACTAGATTATTGTCTTCTTTTTTTTCACGGGACCAATCCTTCAACCTTGCAACCAACGACAGGCAAGATTGTCTTTCCTTTGGATGCAGCCGTTTAATCTCCATGCCGGTTTCTCTTAAAATGAGACACTTAGAATTCTGGCAAACCAAGTTGACTTTAATAGGATCGTACTACTAATAAGTAGTTTGACGGATTTATGATTTTGGGCGAGACTCAATTGTAAAAAGTCAGCAGTTCGGCTGGATTCGAACTAGCAGCAGAAACACCATACCCAAACGAGACAAGTGTTTTACCAGCTGAGCTACTCAGCCACGCCAGCAGCTCGGAAATATCATATTTGGACTTTGTTACACACCCGTCCAACTGACTCATAAAATCCACCAAATGCTGCAGGGGGTCGACTGCCTCGGCAGGACTTCACGAACATTTCACGCTGGAATCCACCAACGCCACTGTTACGCATAGGAATTGTGTTACTAATAAGACAGTGGGATAAGTGTGTAACAGAGTCCGAATGTGAAATTCCTGAGCTCTTATCGTGGCTTCGCAGCTCAGCTGGTAAAGCATTTGTCGCGTTTGGGCATGGTGTTTCTGCCGCTGGTTCGAATCCAGCCGAAGTGGCGACTTTTCACAATTGGGTGTTTATCTTTACCAGAATCCTCTAGTTCTATTTTTCAACAACTGAAACATTCAACCTCTGACGTGCTCTTAATGGTCGCACATGGTAGTAATGTTGTTCCGATCACAACATTATTGTGAGGCAACAGCTCGAAACACTAACGTACTGACAGAAGGTAGCCAGTTTGAAGGCGCAGCATGATTTCTACTAGACTTGTGTTGATTCACTGACTGGCCTTGCCATGATTAGACAGTAAGCTGCGGTGTTTCCTATGTTGACTGAGAATTTGTAGTCATTTAGGCGAAGACTGATCAGGGACTTTGGGTGATTGGGCGAACAATTTACTATGTATATATGCCTACCTGTGGTTTTCACATGCACCTGCGATCGCATTGTTAGCGCCGGTTGCACTGGGGTGACCTAAATCTTCTACCCCTTTTTGAAGGTTGACTTGATACAAGTGCATCACCACACAGTGCACAAAACAAAGTGGCGCATGTAAACAACAGCTAACATTAGGGATATGTTACTGATGGTTTATTTAGCTAGCTCACTGATTAAAAATCGTTTTCCAGTGAATATGTACGACACGGATACACTGTGTAGCATGTCTATTACGCACGCGATCCCGATTGGCTACCTGGGTACCATCGTGTATTGTGGTATGATCGACGCTCATTGAATCGACACAAAAGGCCGGGAAATCGAAATGTCATTCAGCAAGCTAGATGAAGACTGGTTTTGGCTTGACTGAGAAGTTCCGATCGTATGCTAATCGATTTGAGTTAGCAGGAGGATTGGACTTTTTGTCCGGTTAGCCTAAATATTACTGAAATGCTCTGTCTGATGCAAGGCTGACTCGTTGTCGGTCAGCACGTTCTCTTGACATCGGCAGAAACTGGAGTTCGGATCCAGAAGTGGACGAAAATATGCGTTACTGTTCCATATTAATGCGAGCAAAACTGAAGACCACGGAATTTGGCGACATGAGTGAGGCTTTATCAAAACTGTTTCCCAGTGATCACCGGATTTTAACTTACGGATATCAACATCTGGCCCACTGTAACGAGCATTCGACCATTTTGTGACCATTTTTAGCCAATAATGTATATCCAGAGGCTCGGGTTGAACAAGATCACAAACTCGGTAATTAGACTGTGTCGCCGGCTGATTGACTAAATCCCGTGATCAGACACAGCGTAGTGATGTGCCCGTTTGGAATGTAGATGACCACATATCAGAAAGTTCCTTTTTGTAGCCTATCTCTCCGAGAAGATTGGCAGCAACAGCTGATTGGACGCTAGGGTAACTCACGGTCGGCAAGACATGCTCTTCCTACCGTGCAGTTAATGGTGCATTTTTTGGTCAGAAATGCTGCGGGTTCCTGGTCATAAAAAGGCCAGAAAAGATTCATTTGTGCAAGGAAAATCCGTAATGCTTTTTTCGACGTGGCGCAGCCAAAGATGTTCCCTGAGTTGCTAAATGTGATAACAGTTGTCATTTTTATTCAGTTTGTTGCAGTGCCAATTTTCGACAGCGCACCAGTTTCAAATGTTCGATTTTCTTGACTTACAGCACATCGTCTGTAAGTGTCATTTGGTCTTGTAGTAGACGGCTGTTGGTAACAGTTCTAAATGTGGACAAGCACCGATGAGACAGAATTTAGCCTGACTCGTCTGTTTTGTACGCCTATAACTGAATTTTTCAAGGACGAACATGAAACGTCCATAGTTCGTGTGTATCAGTAAAACCGCTAGTTTGAACCGTTTCTCGATTTGATTACTGTTGTTTTGTTTGTGCTGATCCATACAGGAAAGTGAGAAAAGCAAGCGCTTGGAGGAGAGTCTACGCAGACTGGACGAAGAAATGAAACGGACCGACGAACTGTTGTATCAAATGATTCCGAAAGCAGTCGCTCAACGCTTGCGGAACGGTGAGGCTGCGGTGGATACGTGTGAGGTAACAAGTCCATTTTCCTCTGGCTTAACAAATTGATATCTGAAAACATAAATGAGTTTTCCATTAACTTTCGGCTACGATTTAGTGCAGCTAACAAAGATGTCCAATACAACCTTTTCACTACTCGTTCAAACTCGTAAACAGTTTAGAAGACATTTTTCTGCGGATACACTCGCTCACGTTCATGCTGTGTTTTCTTTGGTAATTTACTTACTTCAGGTGACCAATCAGTCTGAGCGCTACTCACAAGTGAATTTGGCTTAACATTCAAATTGGATAATCCGGTGATGCTAAATATTATGTCAATAGTTAACACCGTTGTCTTGTAAATACGTGATTCGTCTACGAAACCCGGTCATGTTAAAGATACGCATTATTGGCGGTATCGGATTCAAACGAAACTTAAGTCTAGTGTCTTTTTCCAAAACAGATTGGTTGGAAAGTCCAGCTGAATGCTGAAGCTGTGCTCAGCTATACGGAAACGTAATTTGCATCATTCGTGTGACGGACCGACAGGGTATAGTCAGCTTTAATTTTCATGTGATGGATGTCGGTCTTTACCGCTATCACTTGGAGAAGGATGAGGCATCATTGGATATCAAGGAATGACACAGTGGTCGTCATGGCGTGCCAGCCCATTGATTCAACTTGAATCACACTTGGTCACATCTTCAACAGGTTTGAGATGGCTGACCAAAGTCAGAGTTACATAAATATTTTGCTTTTATCTATACGGATAGTATAGTCTGGTGGAAATTATCCTTATCATAGAAAGCACTCACCTTCTTACGTCTCCGGAATGGGCCTGACTGGTATTACTAGGAATATTTTGTTCAATTTAGTGGCTAACCACTACATGTCAGACTAGAACCGATTGTTTTAGAAAGGAACACTTTCTGGCATCTCCAAACCCCTTTTGTTAAGAGCAGTTGACGAGTCCTGCTCAGAAGCCTTCTTATAGTTTTCCTAATTAATCCGCCTGATAACGACAAGGAGAGAGTAAATACATGTTAAAGAGGAAAAAAATTCAGGCTACTAATCTTTGGAACGTGACACCAAGTTGAGATAGATGTGTCACAAAGTATATACTCCTTATTTCATTTAAAATTCTGTCAATTCATGGTAGTGCAGTAAAGATGAGCGATCGTATTATACTACTCATACCGCGGCTATTCAGTAGTAGGACCAGAGCATATATTTTGACATCGTACAAACCACAGGGAAAATGCAGGAAGGAACATCAAAGTACAGCATCGCCCATAATGGTCCCTGCTACTTAATGGAACTGAGCATTGAGGTCTGTGGCAGCCGAGACGGTCTGGAACCGAATACCGCGTGCAAATGGGTGGTTTTGTTTTTGGTCTTGTTTAAATGTTTAACCCGTGTGTTGCTTTGTCAAATGTACCACCCTTGCGCCATCCGCATTGTTGGATCACAAAAGTAGTACTGGTTATCCAGCTTTGATCAAAGAATAAAAATGGGCTTTTTCTTCCCTCTCTGTAAATGATTTCACGCCTATTTTTGACACAAATTTGTCTGGGAACATTTTAAAAAGCCCGTTCTTAATTGATACTTTCTAGAATGTGCTACATTTATCCCGAAGACCAACAGCTAATCCGTGAAGGGACAGTGTGAATTGTATGTGTACGCACGCTTGCTTCAAGGGAATATAACTACTGGCTGTCAACATGACACTTATCTTAGTGAGATACAACCTACTATGGACGGCTAAAATTGTATCCAGCTGATTAGGCTGATTTATTTGTCTTCTCTTAAGCCGTTGTTAGCCGTTCATTTTCATATTGATTCTTCCTAACTACAGCTGTCGGTTTCTAGTTGAACTGTCTGATTATACGGTGAATTCAGTGGTAAATTTGACTTTCAACCTTGTACAAATTCATGTCTAAGTGACATTATTGAATGTAATTAGTTCTTGAAACATTTTTCAACGCCTTTGACATTAATTATGTCGGTAACTTTATGCACTTCATGTTTGTACCGAAGTTTTTAGTGATGTTGCAAGAATCAAATACAGCCCAATCACACAATTAAGTGATTTGGATAAAAGCCACTCGTGATTCTTCCGTAAATCATTACTGAGTTCTCAAACCCGATGAAGTGATTTGTAAATGTTGAAATCGTTGAATAGGCTTGTCACTATTCCATCACTTCGTTTCTACATCTAGTAATTTTTGTGAACGTTGATGGCGTGGTATTCCATAAACTATGTGTGTGGTATATAGATAATATCCATTATGTCCAGTTTTGTCAATAAATCGATGTAGGTTGGTTTGTTCAGATAGATTGCATCTGATAAGTTACAGAGACGCGTCAATAAAATTGTGATCTGTGATACAGTGATGGGTGAACGAGTCGGAGACGCGATTAATTTGACCTTCAGTGGAACATCTCATCGGGACTGCATGGTATAATTAAAACCTATAGCAGAAGGAGCATGGATCACATGAGAGATCAGAGGAGCCGATCTTGAAGGAAATCTCCCAAGCGGGCAAAAAATGACAAGCGAAAATATTGCTACATAATAGCCAAACGGACTGGCCTGAACAGAACAGCGCAGAACATTTAAATATAAATATTACTGAGTTTTGGGGTGAATTTCCCGTTTACAACCATGAGCACACGATCTACGGAACAGTGTGCGAATTGGACAATAATTATTTTGCGACTTTTCAAAACAATATTGGTTGTGAATATTAATCATTTCAGTGCGACTCTAGAAATTTGAAAGTGCCAACTGCATTTGGTACACGTTACAGTCAGAGCCACAAAAATTGTCATCCACGAAATAAAATAGTGCACAATCTTGCAGATCACCGGGTTAAATAACGTGTGAAAGGTCTGTTTAAAGGTCCCCAATTATTATCCGAAGAACTTATCGGAAGTTACGCTGCTTTTGATTGTCTACATCATGCCAGAGTATTCATAATTGTTTATAAACCGTCAGATGTTTACCGTTAACTCATTTCTAACTTAGCAAGAAATGCCATGTCTATTTTGGGCCTCGCTCCTCAAAATTATCCGCGTTTTTACTAGCAGAGTACCGTGTGTTGTAGTAAGCGGTGGCTCTTGGGAACAGAGAGATTATCATACAACGTTAGTGAATGTGAAGAAATAGGTAACCAGATTTTCACCTCTTGCATATGAGAAGTAGGCTGAGCAACGAACTCCGTGGATTTCAGTAGGAACAGAGCTGACTAGTAGAAATTCAGCACAATGCAGAACGCTGACGGGTGGTTCGTCAGACCCGGCCCACCACCCGAAGCATTAGTCAGATATCAATCTTAATTTCGGTTGGTTACCCTATTGGCTACATTAAATTGAATGACGCTCAACGTCAGTGTAATATCGTTGGTTTTTGTGCGTGCGACAACGTCATCGAACCGACACAGTGTATGTAGTCTCACCTCGGCCAGAGATTTTCTGACAAATGTGCACCAGTGAGCACATGCTTTCACACAGTAGCCTAAAAGGTACGCCTCACTGTGCTGCTCACGCTATCCCCCACTTGGTCCAAATAATCATGGTAAGTGCAACAGTAGCTGAAGTTGCCAGATCTGACGCTACTCTTTACTTAAACCATCACGATGTGAGCGTATGAATGAAGATAGACTGCAGCGCACCACTGGTGTACTGTTCATTGAAAGATTCCGTGATCAGATTGTGCTCGCTGGGTTGTTCGTCTCTTTGACTGAAGCTTGATTCCCGAGGTCTGATGAAAGTAAAACCTCTCATAAACAATGGAGCTTACGGATGGTGACGATACAAAGTTGGTGCTGTTAAATTCTTCTGTTTCAACCTGTAGAGCGTGTGCGGTTAGTTCAGGCATCATTATCTAGGTAAGACAAAACCCTCCACCACAAAGCTGGTGATAGACAGACGGCGCCCCCTCTACACAGAGCTCTTCGGGGGGGGGGCGCGGAAGCGTCCGCTAACCTGGGAAAGAATAATCAATGAGGATCCTGAGAGAAACACTGTACTAGCTGTGTAATCTAGGACAGTGCCTGTATGCAATATCACCCGGGCGACGGAGGACCAATGTTCAATAGGATGTGAAGTACATCCAGTAGGTCGGACGGTGCTGGTATAACATGGTTCTGCAAAGAGGAAGTGGTCTCACTGGACGTGTTCGGTAACCGCCGATGTCTTCTGACTTAGGTCTCTTGGTCATTTTTTTATGGAACAGGTAGGAGAGTTCACCTGCGACGACTCTCCTGTGACGGTTTTTTGAACACTGTCATGATGCTAGATGACGGCTATTCAGACCAAGTGGATATGCCACCTGTTTGTTTAGATATGTACGTTGGTGCTCCTGGAACACACCGTCAGCGACTTGAGGTAGAGTGACTGCATAAACATTCCGATATTGCTGTTGTCCGTTCCGAATAAACAGGCAATTCTAAGTGATAATGCTCTGACGAACCCATACAGTGAAAGCGCTTCCTTTCTCAGGACGAACTCACACTGACCGCACTGTACATTTTTTATCTGACTGCTCCAGTGCACTTGAAGACCACGGTTGGCGACGTTTATGAGTGCGTTGGTGACCTTAGCCGCTGAACGCATTTGCAGCCGCACCCGTCAAAGCACCACATGGTGACGTGACCATGACTTGTGACGTTCATAGTTCCTTTACGCACTGCGTACTGGACTTCACGGGTGCGCTGCTGCCCGTTTACGACTGAATCTTTCCTCGATCTAAAGTCAGCATTACAACGCGAAAAACTTACGTGGAAAACATCCTGAAATATCAGTTTTTGACCACCCGGATTTCGCCTACCTGCTTTCACTTGCCCGTACAACATCCGTTTCGGAATCCGCTCGTCGCTCATCTTACGGACGTGTCCTAACCGACAAATCTGACTGACCATGAGCACCGCTCCACTCCCTTCCGTGTCTGCTTGCCAAAGTACTCCAGAGTTCGGAACCATATATGACCACCGAATACTCAAGTTGCGCCTTTGACATTACACATTCCGTTCATACGGTGTCCAGGCTTCACTGTCATATAATAGTGCAGACAGTATCACTGCGCGATAGACAAGCAAGTTTGTTTTTATCACCGGGATACGGTTGTTGGGGATACATCTTCCAAAACGTCCGCAAGCAGCGTTAGATTTCGCCACACGGGCCCGTAACTCACGGTCAACGAACAGATCTGTCAACAGATTGCAACCCATGTAGCAGAAGTCCATACAGTTATGTACACTGTCTCCATTGACGCGGATTGCAGATCCAGGCCCAATACCCCCAGCCTAAATATAATAATAAAATAAAGATGTCTCATCTGTGCTGATACTCAAATAAAATTTTGATGCAACGGTCGCGGAATTCGTCGACACTCTACACAGTTCTTCACCATGTGTCATTCGTGCGCTGTCCCCTGTAACTGCATTTGCATCGTCAAATTACATGATCGGTTTGGATCGCCGGGGTGTCGAATACTGAGCGACCGACCACCCGTGCAGTATTCGACCTGAACACCGTCCTCCTGGCCCTGAAGAGCAACTGTTGGCATTACGGCGAAATATAAATTAAACTGTGTTGGAGCTAAGACACTCTCCTGTTTCATACCAGTAACAAAGTCAGAATCCGCAGAAATTGATCCGCACGACTTCACCATCGTCTTCATACCTGCCAATGCCATTTTAACTAGATTGGCAAACTTACCTGGATATGCATATTCACCAAGCACGATCCACAATGCCTCTCACCTCATGGAATAAAACCCTTTGGTGAAATTTACGAAGAGAACGTACAGCGACCGATTACGTTCATGGCACTTCCTTTAGATCCGTCAAGCAAAGAACGCAATGTCGATCCTGCCGCGACTCACCCGAAATCCAGTTTACGTTTGAGAAACATTCACATACTACATTACAGCATTGATTCGACTGGACAGAATCCTTTCAAAAACTCTTCTGGCACAGTTCAATAAACTAATTTAACGATGACTCTCTATGCCATCTTTACTCTCCGTACCCTTAAATAGCACCATTATGAAGACAAGTAAGAACTCTTGAAGGACTGTGTTTCTATTCCCAATGTAAAGGGATTGGATTGAACGAACACATCAACCGGTGAATTGCAGAAGCCTACGATCAATCAGTGTCTAAAACTCGAGCAAACTGGCATTTCAGCGCATTGGTCAATCCAGATGGCACGCGAGAATAACATCGGATTTTATTATGAGTATCGGAGTAAAACAAGACGTTTAGAACAAAAAGCTACAAGTGAAGCCGAACCGACCAATAGGAAAGCTGAGGCTTCGGCACCAACTGTAGTTCTTCATTTTACTGATATATCCTGTCTTTAAAATAATCAGTAGAAACCTACTAAGTTCTGCTTTGTTTTCATTTCGGAGTGTAACAAGTCTTCAAAACCTAGATGGAATGAACCAACTTAACCAGAAAATCTTCAAAAGCTTGATAAATCTGATAACCCCGACAACCCATCTATACCTCCAACTTTTCCGTTTCTGAATTGTCCTCAGACTGGCAACAGTATTTTTGGTTACTTTTCTGTGACGTGTTATTCATTGTTACCCAGTCAATGATAGAAGATCGATTCAATAGACTGCCAGCATGTTTGCACCAGATGCTCATTAACTTTTCCGGCTGTGAACAGAAAATACCAGAGCACCCGTCCAGGAACGCTTCAGTAGACTGGATGGACAAACCGAAAATTTTGAAATATTCTTTCGTCAAAAACGTGAATAAGAAGGACAATAGACTGAGATTGCATCTTTACGAGTGCGTACTACAGACTATTTATCTATCATCATGAGAAAGCGAACAAGATATCAGAGAAAGTCAACTGTCGAAGTTCACAGTCATTGTCACTACCATGGTAGCGAAAACCCTACAAATAGTTGCTTGTCGACATACATCACGGGTTTGAACTTTCGGATTGCAATACCTTCAGCATAGAACAGTGTTCGCTTGTTGTGATCCAAGAACGCTCATGACACAAGGGTTATTTATTCGACAGAGCAAT
>LUCH01003329.1:31373-61440 GCA_013368495.1 Paragonimus heterotremus | reverse complement strand
CAACTGATTCGACTCGAGAGGTACAAAATTGCCATTCGTTTATTAATGTCAATGTTCAAACATCCACCCATTAACTGGGACGTCGTGAAGCTTGTTCAGATAAACTATTAGGTTGTAGAGATCGGTCTATGCCCTCTAGTGTATCTAAAAAGATTGAAGGCAAACGGTAAGACTGCGAAACCCGTGTCAAATTGTGCAAAAGTCATACAGGCTATTTGCGAACTAATGAGAGTGGGCATCCTTAAAGAAAAACCGAGAGACAGAATTGACTACTCGTTGTTTATAATGTCCAGTTCATTTGTCTCCGGATGGACGCTGCACGGGATATGCCACTTTTGGGATTTTGTATCCACACTGCAAATGCTTACAGAGAATAGAACTAACTACCAGCAATATGCATTATCTTGATCGCCTCGAAATCCACAACTGAGTATGGTGGTTTCTCAGGATAGATTCAGCCTACCTATAACAGGGTTTTAGTAGTCGAAACATAGGCATTATCAATCCACTGATCTCTATGCATGACAAAGCTTGGATCTTGAAAGTGGTGCAGAATATGGTCACTTGCCAGAACTAATTAGACTCGGTATGAACTCAGAGAGCACGAATCATGTGATCTGCGTACGACGAGGTTATGGCAGTGCGGTTGCACGATAAGTTCACTCAGTTTTGATGTCTTTCCAAAATTTCATCTGCAATTACATTTCTGTTATTTCATTCCCAGAAGTTTATCTTTTTCCCGTACTGATATTTTGGCCCTATATATAGTGGGTCTGAAGAATATATTTCAGTTTGTATTCAAATAATTTTACATCGTTGTGGCCTTGGTTAGCTTTGGTAGGTCATACATTTTCACGAAATTCTCGACTATCCTGAAATCGGGCGAGACAGAAAAGGAGATTTGTGTGGGCCACAGGAAAAAACCTAACGTGCAGATGATATTTGAAATAGCGATACTGTCTCTTAAGTTGTGTACAGTTTCACAGGAAACACTGAATTATAGACCACACCTTGGGGTAACTCTGCTTGTTCATCTATTACAAATCATTATTGTAGTATAGTATACCATCACTGTGTAGCCAACCACTGTGCGAATAGTTGAGCTCTGTCCCGAAGTTGGTAGAGCGTCAGTGACCTTCGGTCAATCTTAACTTAACGTGGCTAAAGCAACATTCGTGTTAGGTTGAGTGTTTGACCCAAATCCCCCTAAACAAGAGCACTAAACTAAGGTTGTGTTCTAAATACTGCTGAGGAACGGCGTGAATTCTTGTTCCGACTAAGCTTAGGGGATAAGTGAATAAATTGCATTCACACTAGACGCACCTGAATTACTCCACCCAAATGCGAATTCCCACTCTTGTGTGAGTAAAACTCACAGTTGAAATAAAAACAGTTAGAATACGGGAACTGGCAGACGCACATATTCCGTATCGATTCATCGGCGCCAAGTCTACTGTAAGATGAATCGCACTTTTATCGTAGGCAAGCTGGACTTTGGTAAGCACTCATTGAGTTAGAATAGATGTCTAGGTCCAGGGAAAAGCCAGGTTCACGGATAGCCAGTTTGTCGCGGCTGATCACGACTGCTTTATCAAATTGCAAGAACCGTGGACTGGTATGATATGGCAAGATTCATAATGCACAAACTAGGTCGATAGCTTAACCAATGGTCGGGATGGGTCTGGCAATTACGGAACCTGGCTATTTAAGTGTTTCGGGAGCATTGTTGTTCTCAGGTAACACCGAATTCTACACTGATTTAAGTAAGTGTCCGGCTGTTCTAGGGATCAAGCATCTTCAGGTTCTACCGATGTAACTTCCCTCACAGTTAAGTGTAAATCGTTTGACTCAGTGTGAGGTGCCATTGGCATCTTCTGGTATCTTCTGTATTCCGGTGATTACACGACGTTCAATTACATTAAGCGTTCGTCTAGCTGAATTTCACAGTCTTTGTTTCGCTTGACAGATGATTTAATTTTGTACGAGATCCAGGTGGTCCAGTCAATACGTAAACTTTAGCATCTTCAAACCGGTCCAACTTTAACGAACACTGATACATGCGTTGTTCATGTGTACAAAACGCGTTTGTACTCAAGACAGCCTTGCAGAGAAACTAGAGTTGATTACTTCTATTCTACGACCGAATGGTTACCTCAAAAGGTTTCCAGAGAAGCAAAATATAAAAGACGCACCACATGAAGAAGTGATCACTCTAGAACAAAGAGGATGAATATAAAACTGCCTTTCAAGGGTGACTACAGCATGTATCACATTGTTTTTGTTGTAAAACTCACACTGTCCACCTTTTTCAAATGGCACAAAATAAATACATTTTGGATCAGTTCGATAACTTCGCATTCGTTACTTAATACTTATTCTAAAACCACGGTTTTTTGCTCAACCGGTTAAATGAAGTTCTAGAATGTCAATGAGGATTGAGAGATTTCAAGTCACAAAACATTGAAGATTATGTGTACTAATTGCAAGCTTCTCTTCTAGATAATGGTTCCATATCAACAGATTCGAGTTTCTTCAATGTGTGGGTTCCATAGCCTTTTGTATGCCTATTATAAACATTATCATACCATAGCCATATTAACCACTGAGCCGTTATCACCCTCCAGACAGTACGACGTTGTTAAGTCTACTTAGTTGTCCACACATAACACCCATAGGTATTCATTTTTGGATAGGCGTGTCAAAAGAATTATCCGAAATGCCACTGAATGAAAGTATCTGAATGAAAAATTATCTTACATAAAAATATTCTGAATAAATTGACAGAACTTTCATCGTAATGTTCAGTTGGAAAAGTCGAGAGTTTGCTCATATTTTAATGAAAAACATTTGTTTATATTGAGACTTATAAGGTGTCTTCGAGACGGATCACAACAGCACAGCTGCTTGAACGTGGACTTGGCAGGGTATGATCAAGAATAGACCAGGAATTTCGGTTGAAGTCATAGATCTGTATTGACTGACAGGGTCCGGTCTCATCGCGACCTCCAACAACAAATGCATAATGATCTATCACCGCAGTGGCTGTAACAAAAATAAACAGAAAACGATTATTAATCTATGTGAAAAATGGCTTATAACACAGGTAACCTAATTTACTCCACCTGAATTACCAGTCTGTGGCGTCTGAAATAGTGTTTTTCGGTAATACTTATTGCGTTCTATATAACAAACTTTGGCTTACGTCTTAACGGTTAATTTTGATGTAACTAGTTTCCCTTGACAGCCTTTTATCCAAGTGACCCAGATACATTTTTTCAATTACTTATCAGGCGTCCATTGAAATAATCAAGAATTCCAATAAGCTAATCACAACAATCAGTTCACAAGGTTGGCTTCAACGTCTGCCACTCAGGTCTACACACAGTTCGTGTACCTCACCTTTTGTGTCAGTTTTCGTAGATTAGAAGAGGTGCGATTTTCAAAGAATTCGGGATTCGGCCGGACTTTAATCACCAGCAGAAACAGCAGTCTGTAATTCTGATTTACGGAACCTAGCCGAGAGGTTCAAATTTCGTATGGGGATTCAGCCACCCACCCATCTATCTGATACAGAATTAACCGCATGACCCGGATTGTCGAATAACATGGCGGGACTTCCCAAGCGGTTCATAGTAGAATTTACCAACGCAAACGCCAAGCAACGAAATTTTACTGTTGATAGACTGTTTAACATAGTTGTCAAGTTTAAATTGATCCCACTGCAAAGAAACTGCATATACTGTGGTGACCGTTGGGTCTGTCATCTGACTTCTACTCGGCCAGGACTCTGCACCGTGTCCACATCGTATCCGTATTAGTTACCGACTCCACTGACTGAAATATGCAGCCGTAGAGGTGCAAACAAAAATGTCAGTGCGCAGGTTATCCTGCGCACTATCAATAACCCTCTTTCACCCAAAAATATGAGTACCAGTGTTGGTGCAGCATTCAGCAAGACCCAGATTGCAGCCAACCTGTGCGTTTTGTTTAATTATATACCAAGTTTGTATCCTTGAATTGAAGAACTTTTGCCCTTTCAAATTGCTCTGTACTGTGTGTGGCATTTCATTTTGTCTTGTGCTTCTTGCAACACAGACCGCCTATTGCAACACTTATCTGAACACATTCGGAATGATCGTCAAATATGGTTGACTGGTGATTCGACTAAGGCTTGTTCGTCTTTGATCGCTGAACATTTAATGGAGTCAGGTCATTCAACCACTGCCACAGAATCGTTGCATCCAGTCTATCGAGTCAGTAGTGCACCAATGAAACTGGTAAAAAAATGTCTGTTGGTGACTAAATACCATCTTCATTCACCTATTCGGTTTTGTACAATGTACCTTAAATATTATCACCAACTTGTTGAATTTTCGTGGCCTTGTTTCTCAATCCAGATTGAACAGACTACTATCTCGGCAGTCAGTCTTAGTTTGTATAATAGCCTGGCTATTTGCTATGTAACTAGACCTCAGAAGCTTGATTCCCCTGTCACTGACAACGGGCTTTTTGACCCACTGTTGTGGCATCCTTGGAACGTGATTGGTGCATAAATTTGCTATTCTTGAACATAGGATGTATAACCGAAAACAGGCTTGCTAACTGCTCCTTCATCCTTCATCCATTTCTTCAGGTGTTTTGGTTGAAGGATTGAGAAGGCTCACCTACAGGGACACACTGAGTGCCAAATCTGTTATGGGAAGCTAGTGATGTCTAACAAAAATCCACAATTACTCGTTAGTAACACGAGCTTCCTCAAGCACGTTTGATTTTTGAAATGATTTCAACCTAACAGACAGGCTTGGACCTGGTTATCGGAATAAGTATTGTCTCCTTTTGGACGGATGTGAAAACCTGAGATTATTTCACAAACAGCTGTCACTAAGGACCTATATACGATCGGTGGGTCATGTTTAGTATTGGCAGTAGTCATCTTAATAGCCGCATCTCTAGGTACTCCGAGGTTTTGGACCTAGTTTAAAGAGAGACGGACGCTACTGATGAGCTAAAATGGGACCAGACACAATTGTCAGTGCCTGTTATAAATAGTTTAGTTGATTTTCCCTATATTGCGAGAAATTCGTTTAGCTGTGGTGATGTCAAGTTGTATCAGTGAAAACAACCAGACTATCCGTCAAACACGAGTTATTTAGAAGGTGTTGTGCAACATCATATAAACTCCTTCTGTAGGATATTTTACACACTAGTCACACAGTGTGGAACCAACTCCCAGGATATTTAGTGTATGTCCGTGAAATTTTGGCCAGATTCATGTGTTGTCACTGTAACCTATTGCAAACTGATAGAACCAAGGACTGTGAACCACCTGGTGATCGTAAGATACAGTGTAAAGAACTACTTGGTTTTCTACACATTTTCACGTATAATTTGTGGCAGACACTTTGCTGTAGTCTGCCACATCAATCTGATTAGTAGGGTTTACGCATATTCATCTACGTAGTAACAAAGTTTCGTATGACTAATACGTGTCATATATACACAAGTTACTTATCGGCCTTGGCCGAGGTGAAGGTAGAACAGTGTTGGTTATCTGATGATATAGTGAAATGACCTGTATACGATAACTGCCAATGCACAGTTGGTGCACACTTTTAAATAACAGTTAGCAGTTTCAGAATGTTGTTTAATTAGAATCACTAACGCTGGTTAGTGAGGAATTTTATTTTATAATCTGATTTTAAACCTTTAATCCTCAAGGGACTGTGTATCTATTTAAATCGAAAGGCGTTCAGTTATCATTGACAGAGCCAGTTAATCCATGTAAATCTTGTAGGTCGTGCCTAATGTGAGGTCAATGGCGCAATGGTTAGCACGGTTGCCTTATGAACAACGCAGCCTGAGTTCTAGTCCCGGCAGTGGCGAGGATGTACACTACTGGCGAGCTCTAATGGGAGCGAAACCCGAATCTAGCGCGTCTTTTCGTAAGGGGTCGGCTGGAAAAATCTATGAGAATGCAACAGCTGCGATCAATTGTGGGTGATGTATAACTTGTTTGATAACCAAGATCCCCTACAACTCATCAGTATTCCATGTAGACTAGTGGTTACAAATTTGACGAACCGTTGTCTAACTACTCCTTAGATCAATTATTGTGACAAATTCAATATTTGCGACAGGGTAAAAACAAGTGTTATTTCAGCCAACTTTTGTCCGACTGCTGTCGTGTGGGCGCCTCCTCCATTTGACTGTTACAGAAGAACCAGGCGTTGAACACACGCGTATGACGTAGTCAATAACTGATGATTTACACGAAAGTCATTAAATCAAACTATAATTAGGGAGGATGTACCATGGGCATTTCGTTTCAAACAACATGCTGACTTAATGTAGTACAATGGATGCTTGATCTTCTCTTAATCGTGAAAAGTACAATAACATCGTTGTCTCAAACGAAATTTGACTTAAGGTTACAAAATTGAATCGGTATCTCATCACAAGTGATGGAACTAGTCAGCCATGACGTTCAGGCATAAAATTACACGCAGAGATTTCACTGTTGTCTAGTTCGGGTCCCAATATATCATTGAATATTATTTCATATTCTATCATTGTTTCCATGGTCAGTCATGCCAAGCAGGTATATATGGATATGGATTTGACAATTTACGGTCTGGTGATTCGCAAGTCAGCGAAACGTGATATAATTCTGGAAAACTGGATTCAATTTTAGCACAATACCTTTTAACCGTTGTTTTCTGTTTCACAGCTTCAACACAAAGGCCTGTTTTATCAACTTTAGAAGTCTTTTTATCTATTACTTGACGTCCTAACAGAAGCATAGGTCACATGCACTCGAGTTACTTTAAAATGCTTGGAAAATGGCTCAATGGAGTTTTATATATGTCGTAGTATATTGGTATGATAAACTGGTATATCACATCCATCCACAAATAAAAGCTGAATCAGGGACCTGCTGTAATGATCAACTCTGAACTTTGTGAACTTCCAGTATACTGTCTCCTGCAAGGTAAATCAGTCATGCTTACTGTGGGACTTCTCAGCAGATGAATATTCAAAATTACCCCACAGTTGACTGGATACTCAATGAAGCAGGTTTTGTATGATGCGGTAAACAACTACATACAAATTTCTTTCAGCCTGTTTGTAGTTAACGATCAAATATACACGCAATGGTAAGCCTAATCTACGTTGAGTAAGTACCATCCATTCTAATTCAGACATTAGCGGAAGATGATATTACCCAGCAGAGAATGTTCACTAGTATGCCGCAGCTAAGCTACTGCTGAAATGTGATGTGACACTCCGGAAAATGTTGCCGTAGGAAACTAGAAATGAACGTAAAATTGAGTTCATTTCTATCCAAATACCGGACGCCACAAAAACTTTAGTTAAATCGAATGAAAATGAACCAAGTATTCTTAACGTGTGAACAATTTTACTTATCCCCTAATGCTGGTTTATTTTTCCATCAATCACAATAAATGTTGCAAACCGTTGGTGCTACTATCAACCTGGTTTGTCCAGATTGTATGTCAGTACTAGTATACTTAAACGATTTCCAAAATTCTACATCAGTCTAAACACGTTGACTATGACCAGTGTGAAGCTGTTGTAAGAAATAACTTCTTCCATACGAAAGACCTCCCTGTCAATCCACATGAGCACAATTTGCATGCGGGCGTTCCGGCATAAGTTGTTTGTTTTTTGAAGACTTTATTCTAAAAAGTATATTCAAACCAGTTCAAACTTCTTACTACCAGCTAAGTGTACACGCCTGTATTCTGCCATTTTCCCTTAAAGCTGGGATATTTTCCAGCTGTAAGGTTTATGATGATAATATGCAAGGGTTCGGTTTAATTCTAGTGATAACTGCACAGGTCTTCTGTGGTTTTGTGTACTAACAGATAACGATTCACACATGGAAACGATATAAAACGATCAATGATTTTTTACGAACAGTTAGCGTTTGCATAAACCACTATTTTTCATAACAATCACCTGAAAATGCTCTCGCCAGGGGCATGTCACGAATTTTTTCCCAACAGTTTTCGTTGGCATGGTATCGGTGGACGCATGTCATTGGACCCATGGAACCTGCACCTCCAAGTACATAGAGTTGATCTCCAAAATGCAGTACTCCAAGAGCTTCGTGCCTAAATGTCGTAATAGAAAATTCGACAGATTTTTCGCGTCACCGTGTCATAAACACTTCAACAAATTTAAACGTATTAACTTCTCACGAATATACCTTTGGAAACTGAAGACAATTTCTGAACGCCGAAACATGCTGCCGTGAAATAACACCAGCACATCACGAATAAACACGTTCCGTAAGACGTAAGATTCAAAGCTCTAGAGAACTGTTAACGCAGGTTATCAAAATTAGATGATACAGTATAAATCTCAAGAATAGCCGTTTTGAGTCTAGCTAATTCTGATAACGACCGCAAAGAACCATCAAAATGAAACTCTATAATCAAGATCGTTTAAGAAAAGAACAACACAAAGTAGCTTACAGAAGAAACGTTCGGTTAACTTACATTACTGATCAGGTAGAAGGGCCTGATGAAATGTTCTAAAATAAAACTTAAAATGGGTGGACCTGAAGGCTTAATGAAATCTGTCAGACGATAATAATTGGTCTTTCTCACTGACATGTTACAGAGGTGGATGGGCAGGCCGTATCATGGGAACAACACATAACCACTGATGGGTCATGCCGGTAGGGTGATATAAAGTGAACAGCAGTCCTGAAAGGTTTGGGGACAGTACTGGAATGTGGAAACAGTGATTGGCATTACACGTGATTGGCGTGATAAGTTAAACGCAATTGCGGGGAGCAAATACACTTAGTGTTCATTTTCAGCCCTATATAAGCTGCATAATAGAATAGAGTTGAAATGTAAACAAATAAATTTCCACTGTTCATAATCCTCACTGCTGTTCAAAAACCAGGGCAACCCATAGCGTTTTACTGAACTCATTCTTCACTACTATACCCTGGCGCAGGTAATTCTTTTTTACTAGACTCACTCACAGGGTTTATGTCATCTTGTGACTAGCCGGTTTCGTCCAAAAACAACTGATGTTATCACGAACGACTTAAGTTTGTTCGCTGTACATTTTTGTGACTTCACCTAATGATACCGTATCCTCCTTGATCCATTCCTGTTTTCAATGAGAGGATTAATCTCCTCTGTGCGTCACACAATCAACCGAAGTGCATAGTCATAAAACGGAAGCTACCACTTGATATGCTAATTTTCTTTGACATCAAGAGAAATTCTATTAGAATGGTTTTAATCATGCTATCTGAGTCATAGTTTGGCTGTGGGTCTGTTCATATTCATTAGGTGAGGGTCTCAGAATTAAATGCGGGGCTGGCTCGCTAGGTGGATGGCTTGACTAAAGTATAAAGCCTTTGTAAATAGTCAAAAATTCCAGACCGTGTTTTCGAAATATACCGCGACGATTGAAACTATACGTAGGGGACGTCGTATTGGGTTGGATGGTGTAAGGAATCTTATATAATGAATTTCTTGTTTAAAACCTTGCCAACTAGACACTAGGAAGTCTTTCTGCATAAGTTGATGAAACTTGCACTTCATATTTTTTTCCTTTCAACCTAAGTCATCCAATAATCTCTTGATACCCCTAAATAGTAGCTCTACTATGGATCCGCACAAAAATCTTGAGTTCGGATGACCATTATGAACCACCGATTCCATGGGTGTATGTGCACCTGGTCCGCCCAGTGCCTCTGAGAAGCTTAAGTCATCCAAAGCAGAGATTTATAACTGCGTCACATTTGCTCTGACGGTCTTAGAACATGTTGTAGCATCAGACAGAGCGTAAGTGCTCTGAGAAAATGTCCCTAACTAATCCCGAACCATGTTGCCTACACAGGCGATACGGGCCCTACTTTTCGAAAGTAAATCCCGAAGTTTCATGACAGGTCGAAGTAATTTGCGACTGTTCTGCGATATATCACAAGCTGTTCTTCATGGAAGGTTTGCATAGGGGCTCTGGATTGATCACAAACTTGGCGACCATATTACTGTAAATTAGATTAGAGAATGTGGTAACATTCCAGGGCATCGGTTAGATGCTCCAGTAGGCCGGTAATTCCTTTCATAAAAAGGTATATTCGGCTCGATATAGTAGTCCGAACAAAGATTAACGCTTCTACTCCCTCTCATCGAGTAACTTTTGTGTCAGGCCAGATTATTAAAAATCATGAGCCTCAAGTTTACAACCTCTTTATCAGCTTCGGAATTGTCACAATGCTTGCTTCATATGACTAGTGGATTACTAGCGTCACAATGAGCTCTGTGCATTCAACTTGGCTCTTAGGTAAATAAGTTTCCCCCTCCCCCGGATGTAGAGCGGAGACCAAGTAAACGTCTGTGAAACGTACCCCACGGTTACTGCCCAAGAAAATTTTGCTTCGACGCTTGCGAAGGAGTAGTCTCGACTAGGGTGAATCATTAACTTGTGAAAATCATGTACAACACGCCTGCGTGAGAAACCGAAATGGACCTACGAGTTCCAAGGTACACTGTCTAAATATATTAAATTAGCGGAGCTGTCTGAGCTGCAAATATTTTCATTGATGCGTCGGAAGGGGTTTAGAAACATTAATTAATGTTTCTGTTGAGTCAACAGAATAGGTGGAAACGAACTTAAAGTATTATCCTACAGCAGGCATTGTTTACTTGATTCCATAGTAGTGCTCTAATACATTCAATTCGCATCACCATACCTGCTGATGTATGGCGAACCATCGTTTTAGGATTCGCTAGTAATAGATGCTTATACGTGAGAAGTGTGTATGACCAGAAAAAGCCTCAGTGAGGGCAGTAACCCAATAAAACATAAGCGGATGAAGCATCAGTCCATACATCGTTTGTCATAAACATGTAGCATTCAGAATGGACCTCACTACGCAAGGCTATCCAGCCTCTGATACAAGTTCGAGTGCTTCTAGATGAACCTTCACAACAGGTTCTCAGACTAGATTTTGAAAGGCTGTTTCGGAGTTTGAACGAGATAACTTCAGCCTAAGTTAACCAAGTCAAAACAGAACAGTCACAAGCATTCCGTAGGATAATTTCACCTGCCAAAGGTGTCTAGCTATGGCTACAATTTAGTTCTGTCTTAGAACAGCCAGCCGGTCATATTAACCTACGGTTTTCTCAAAACGACTTTCGTTTAAGTCGCATTTTTTACAAAGCCCACCAACACTGTCAACCCACAAACATTCATGCCGGAGTGCAAAACCCGGAGTGACAAGCAAGTCTACAACTGTTCGGTCTGTCTGAAAGAAAAATCTGTGAGTGAAATTCAATTTATACTTAAATACAAATGACGGTGGACAAACTTTCAAATTCACTGGATACGCTGGCACAAAAGTGTGAGATTTGTGAATTCTAATTGTTACAATAGTCTTCAAAACTCCAACTTTTGACGTTATCGATTACAGTATTTCTGAGTAGGTGGATATAATTGTGTAATTAAGAAGACAGCCGATAGTGTGAAGTCTGCTGCATTTAAGTTAACTGCAAATGGCGCGTATTGTTCGGATGTTCGGAAGGAAGTAGTTTTAGCTTTCAAGTGTCTTGTTTGCTGGCACCAAAAGAATGTGCAATTTGTTTGCTAGCCCAGTTACTTGTATACGTGTGTATCAGTGTGGTTAAGGGATATAATGAATACAATCAGGGAAGTGTTTGCTTTTTTATCAATCTCCAGACACTACTAAGGCTTAATATATTTTCAAATCACCATGATTCAAGTGAGTTAAGACCGAATGGTATTGCAGCAGTTACATGAGAGTAGCCAATCAAAGGAGGTTATGTAACTGACAATTGGCAGCTTTTTCTTGAGTTTTGAAGGAAGCATACACGAGTAATAGAACAGTTCAATCGTTTAAGTGAACCAGTCATTTTGATAGCCACCACATAAACTGTGCTACAACGATAATAACAAGTGTTAATTACACAAATTTATTTTCATGACAACCCCAAACGAGGATTTCTATCTTCATGGAATACTCAGCTTCAAAACTCTAGTCAGAACCAATATGTATTGTCCACTTCTGCACTCTCAACTGCAAAACAACAATCTATTTTGTTGGGAATAGTTTACAAATTAGAGAATCTACTCACACGTTGACAAGCGAAGCGATCGGTCGCCATCTTCCACTGCGTAAGTCGAAGCAGTCCGCAGAGGCCTCGGAGACCCCACCCACTGTATACATGATACCATTGGAAAAACAAGCACCCAGACTCATCCGGGGTCTGGGCATTTCCAAAATCGGCTGCCACTGGCCAACTCGAGTATCCAACATTTCACAGTGGGTTAACATCTTATCTGGAAATAAAACGAAACAATCACTACTACAGAGGCCATTTCTGTAAACAGGACACAATTACTTGAAACTATTCAATGCGTCTAGTTTTAAGAAACGCCAAAACCGGTCACACCAGAATAGCGTTTTTATAATGGAGAACCATTTTGGTAATACTCATGCTGTTTTAGGGTAAATGATAGGCATATAAATCCGAAGGATGCAGACTTAATATTTTAAGTACTGTATACTAGTTTCCCTAACGATCACCAAATGTTTGCATACCTCGTAAATTTCTTTTGACAATGCTATTAACTTTAAAGGAAGTCATTTGACTGTGGTACCAGCCCATTAAAAGTGTTTAGCACAAGCGTCCTCGATCTGTTCTCTAATTCAGTAGCCTACTTAACCAGGCTGTCATTATCTGTTAAAGCTCAACATTTTGTTTTTGTACCTCAAAAGTCACTGTCAGCTTGTTTCCTGTTTAGAGCAAAATTCGATCGAGACATCATTTACTTACTGCAGTCTTTAAAGCTATTGTACACCCTTATTTTCACCCAAGCTTTAGAAATGCTAAAAAATGCCAGCTGGTTTTCCTTCACTCTAATCCCAAAAAAGTTTTATGGGTAGAAACAGACCAGATGCAAGTGATACTTCAGAATTCGGAAATTGCCGATGTGTGTCCAATATAGAAGGCTACGAATTCTTGTCAAATGACTGTGGAAAATAACCCAATTGATGATGTGTCTCTCCGGTTTCTTGCAGTTGATTGGAGTATCAGCAATAAAACCGGTGAAAATTAGTTCAATAACCATTGTTGAATGTAGGGTTAGAAACAGTTGTCTCACAAACAGAACATAGACTCCACATGTTGCCTATCAAGGTTATGATGCCTTCTCTGTGGTCCCAACCGACCGCTTCACACAAGTTAGCTAGTAAATGTTAACCGCCACAAAATTGGTTGCTATTTCCTAACGCGTCCGAATGTTTGTTTACACCAGATTTGCGTACAAAATATGCAGTCACCGTAGCCATTGGTTCTCACCACAAGCCAGATTTCATTCATTTTTCTACAATAGTTCGACATTGCTTCGCTTGAAGCTTCGAAACGCTCACCAGCAGATTTTGTAACTTGTCACTAGTTATATCGTAACTCCTGAAGCTTCTTTAGCATCAGCTACCCCAAGTTAATAAATCGTTCAGTACATACTACATAATCCAGGAGTTTGTAAAATAGTCTTTAATATATACAACAGAAATGGGACAGTTTTTAACACTTACACCGACATTATCAATTACACAGACATATCACCATTATACATCATGCAAATGAGACTCACTCCGCTGATCACATCCTCCAACCACGAAAATGCATTTCTCATGTTTGCACACTCCATGCCAACACCGTCCTACTTGTAAAGCTGGCCCTATGAACCATTCGTCGCTGGCAACATCAAACACGTCAACCGAGTGCATCGACGACGCAGGACTGCCTCCAATTAAAAATATCTGTTGCGAAACATTGACGGCACCGAAGCCTTTTCTGACGTTTGGAAGCAGTCGTAAGTTACCGCTGGACAAAGTACTCACGCTTAGATTAGTAGACGATTTTTCATCCGGTAACATCTGAGCTCTTCGCTGAGTGGATTCATCAGGTTTCTCATTCGCGCATTGTCGGTTAAGTTCTTCGGAGGTGATACTAACACGAAAACATACAATGTCTCGCATAAGTTTCTTGCTTTGTGATCGACCTCCAACCACCGCTAAAATGTAGTTTTTCTGTGGTTAAAAAATAGGCAAGAGAACGAATTTCGTGGAGATGTACAACTGTTTATTGACTAATTAAATACCAACATTTCTTGAACGTATGCAGGTTTTACGCCATTTATGTTAATGGCTGGAAACTATGTAATTAGTCCAAAAGTACTAATTTGGTGTGGAAACAGACTTCCAAGTTCAGGAAGCTTAAATAATAAAACCACCTCAATTTTTTTAAAACATTTGTCAGTCGCGGCACGCAACAAGGCGGTTAACCAAAGAAGGGAAAACGTAATTGGAACTGAAATAATTTACCTTGTAAACCTATTATTCAGACCTATGATAAGGAATTTCAAAGTCGATATAAGTAGTCTATGGCACGTATAATAGAAAGCCTCGAATGACGTCAGAAAAGGAAGTGACTTTGTGCTGGTGCACCGAAATATAGAAGGTGTTCGTTAAACAAATCGCTTGACGGGAATCCGGTATATATCTGACGGCCTCGAAAGTCAGCTTGCTCATGTCTGTCGTCTTCGCACTTTGAGTAGTTGAAACATATTTCTGAGATGTATCTGTTTTTCTCAGAGCGTCAATGTCGTTCTGTTTTGCCAGTGTAAGCATTGCAGCTGGTATAAGTGAGCTGTTGAATAAAAATTAAAATAGACAACCACGACAACCTTGTTCCCCCCAAAAAGATTACTGATGACCTAGGAGGGATAACACAGGAGCCACGAAACCGTACTCTAAGTAGGTTAATTGAACTGTGGCAGACGCTTCGTTATGAGACAGTTTCACACATACCGATTTCTTGAAACCGATATTTTATATGGTCCTACTGTGTTTGCAGTATGCTTTAACTCATCAATTTGAAAGCTACCGCTAACTTGTGAGATGGTAGACAATCTAAGTTGCACCATATTATAGGCTGATATTAGAATGATGACTGTTTTGTCATTGTACAGAGACATCTAACCTACTTCGGTGCACCAACAGCACATTGTATGTTGTGTCTGATGCAACAGTAAGAAATTTTCCGTAAAATTTGCATGTACCATGACGTGGTTGTCATTCAAATTATGGGTGCAAGTCTAAGCTGGTTTACACAGTTTTGAACATTGAGGATGATGCTGCGGTGAACTTGGACAGGATAAACACAGAAGCTGCGTAAACCACAACGTCCTCAGAACATATACTTCTACCTTCAAACTTAACGACAACCGACGGCGGATTGTAAGTGTTGAACCTTTATTTTTATCAACAGAGTAACAAGTGTTCTTGAAAGTTACCGGCAACTATCATTTCAACGAACTCAAGGGAACTGAACTTTATATAACGCTCGTATGATGGCTACACTCTTACGTTACCGAAGTATTCCTTTTTTGTTAGAGTAGCCACCCGAGTCAGACCAGAGCAAAACATTGCACATATTTCTATCAACAACTTTTGTGGAAGGAAAAGAAAATTATCAGTAGATAGTGCGAAATTATAATTCAAAATCTGTTCGCGTAGTCTTGAAAAAGTTAGATGTTAAACCGCTGTTTGAAAGAATAAAAGGTATCAAGTACAGCTACATATTTGAGAAATCGTTCACTCAGTTACATTAGTATATATTCGGTAACTTTTGGAGCCATTAGTCAGCTCTATTCGGAAAGCTTAGTGAAACGCATCTAGATTAAGCGAAAATCAAAAAAAGATTGTAGTCGCGTTGAATTTATGGCAACTGCCAAAAAGAGTTTGCATTCTTGTTTACGCAAACCGCACACATTCATCTGTAGTAAATTGGAAACAACATTCAGCCGGAATATTCTTCGAAAGTACCAACAACTTAGCAACGTATTATGCTTCCGGGACAAAACATGTGAATAAAATGGCATTTACTGATGAGTAGTCGGGGATTTGGTTAATTTCAAATTGAACATCACTCACAATTGATCGTGGCTATCGCATTCCCATAGACTTTCCAGTCGGCCCCTTTCGAAAAGGAGCACTAGATTCGAGTTTCGCACTCATTAGAGCTCGTCAGTAGTGCAAACGAAAGTGGTTGAGCGTTCACATATGATAATTCGGTCGTGCCTAACGTGAGGCCAATGAAGCATTGGTTAACACGGTTGCCTCATGAACAGCGTGTCCGTGGTTCAAGTCCTAGCAGTGGCGATGATATGCACTACTGACGAGCTCTAATGAGAGCGAAACTCGAGTCTAGTGCTTCTTTTCGAAAGGGGCTGGCTGGAAAGTTTGTGGGAATGCGATAGCTGCGATCAATTGTGAGTGGTGTTCAATTTGAAAATGACATTTGTTGCGAAAAACTGTCCGAATTACTTGGGATGAAGAAATATTTAGATACATTAAGCTTTAAACATATCAGACCAACAGGGATGGGTACATATCAGGCCCGTAATCACCCTGATGTTCACAAGGACTGAATGTCCTTAAAGCTGATCCTCGATAGTTACATCCAGTCAATTCACGTCTTAGTCCAACTGCTAATCATGTTAGCGGAACAAGTCACATACTGCCTGAATCCATTCAGTTTAAACGACATTCGATTAAACTAACGAGGTTAATTCAGTGAACATCAGTGATCACAACGTGTTTTTCCTGGGAGTAGCCTTGCCATGCACAAACGTGCCGTTAAAAGAAACTGTTGATTAACTGTGTGGTCACAATGGGGACAGTCGAATGGACATTGACGTTCCAAGTGACAACTCGAAAAGGTTACTATTATTCCGTTTCCCAAACGTCAAGTTTCAATTCACGGGGAGGCTCTCTAGAGAGACTGATGACGTACCAACGAGTTCTTTCTAGACCCACTGCTGGCAGACATTCAAGAGCAAACTAAATAACGAAAACTAAATAAAGTCACATCAGCGATGACTCATTCCCGTGAGTGTTGCGCCAACCAAAGTCAGCCATGACACTGGGACGATAATAACTAATTTCATTCACACGTATTCCAACAGTTAGTTCCCCATCAAAGTATGGGCAAAAAATAGACTATATTTTCTAAATGTTGGTTTCTTCCACAGGCTGGACAGAAACAGCAAAGGATTCACTGGAAAGGAACACGCCGTCTTCGTTCTGTGAACTAGAAGGCGGAAATTGGTGTACTCTTTAATGGGGTGCAGATTGATCTAACGTCTAATACACAGGATGAAAGTAAGCAAGGTCAAGACAGGCTTAACCAAGATGGATACCCGCAAGTGTTTCTGGATAAAAACACAACCAATAGGAAGGCATGAAGTCACCCAGACGACGGAAAGGAACTGCTTTTGTCACCATCACACAAAGTTGAATCTACCAGTGAGATCGACGAGAGCTTCTCATGACAGGCACATACAACACTGTCACCAATAACGCCAGCATTCTCCGTCGGACGTTTGAAATCTTTTTTAATCTACTTGAACTAGTTTGACCTTTATATTCCTTGTAAATGTATACAATTGTAAAAGCATGATATAAATTAGTAAGGACACCTGACTACACGCGTGACTGCTTACTACTTCTGTAGAAGGATGATTATGCCCCTTCAAACCAGGGAATTTTCAGAACAACTCAACAGGTTGATTGCGATTTTCTCTACTTCTAGAATATTTTATTTTTCTATTAACTGACCATTCCATGCGCGCATTGGTTTCTTGGCACTGCACAACTGACTTTGAAATCACATGACTCATCACGATTACGCTTTACGGTCGTGGATTTGATAGTGAAGTTGTGTGTCCGAGGCACTAATGTAAAACTGTCGATATATAGTTCCATGAATTGTATAATTGTTCACTTTAAACAAGATTATATTTTCGTTTTTCATTGATTCCGTACTTCATGTATATCTGATTTATGTAGACGTAATTTAATGCCTGCTTTTTCCTCGTAAGTATTTTAGGAGCTTACGGTATCTTTTCAGGCAACTATTAAGATCGCTTGAAATTCAAGTCTTATATTCAGTGATATAGTAAACCACAGTGTGGTTTTGAAGACGCACTTGATTTAAACTTACGAAATATCAATACCATTCATCAATGATGGAAAATTTTTCTTGTACAAGTGATAGTGCTTTTTAATCAAGCCCGATGACGATACGTAAAAATGCAAACACAGAAATGTAGACACAGTCAACTAGAAAGAATGTTGACTGAGGATACTCAAGTATGCCATATCAGAGGGGAATATTTTCGCTGAAAATTGTCACTACTAAGGTATGCTCAAGTTTGCCGATATATTCGCTAATGCCTTAACGTGTACTGTTGCCTTGCGTCAACAGGATTAGAGCGAAAAAACATGTGATTCGTATGTTTGAGTTCGATTTATTTTGTGGTAGATTTCCGATCAACATTCCAATTCAACTGGGTGAATTCACGTCAAAAATTATAACTGGCAAACTAGTTAAATGTAACCGAGACACTTGTTTAAAACAACTCGGAAACATTAATTTTTATCATATGTGTTAATCATCACATCATTCGACAACCTGAATATTGGTTCATTCTAAAAAGCTTGACTAAAATGACAGGAGTGAAATGTTTAGAGATTATCAGAACACTACACACTAATATGTATGGGAATGCTAATGTGACAGAAGTTTACGTTTGACTGCATGTCAATAGACAATGAATGTATTCAAGTAGTGCGTTGAGCCGAGCAAAAAAGAAATGTCAGTTTTATAAATCAGCGGTACAAACCTTCACTGTACAAAGTTCAGCCGTTGGAGGAACTGGAGATGTACTTTGCGGCTGAGTATACTTGTGGTCCTTGAGCTTCGAAAGATCAGAAGGCTGAAAAAAGCAATGGTGAGGAATGCTTTGGTTCACAATACTAAACGATGAATATTCGATGAATATGTAGAAGCATTTACAATGATCACTTATCCTAGTATATTTGCAGGTAACCATGAGGTCACTTCAGTAAGCCATACAATAGAACAAGTGGTAATGAATTTTCCAACTAATGCTTCACGTTAATGTGTAAAAATAGACATGTATATTTTAGATTTTAACAGAAGTACTCGAGTGCCGTAGTAGTGAAGTGCACAAAATCAGCAAGCAATAACCGAACGGACTATCAGGATTAATTATTCAGAGTAAACGAGTAGAGTGTAGAAACGTGGCGACATACGAGATGTATGTGTCGAAGATTCTGAGCTAGCAAGGTATTCACAGATTTTTTGGTCTAAGATGCGAAGGTAACTTACTAGTGATTACGCACAAGATTATGCTAAACGCTAAGGTGAGTCCGAATCTCTGTGATTGTGACTAGACGAAACAAACATCGACCTCTTTGTTGGCGAACAATCGCATCTTTTCGGTTTGGTTGTGCAGTGGGCTTCAAACAATTCGATTAGTTTCAACCAAATAATAAAATATAAATCCAAGAGGATTAAACAGGCCAAATACCGTCGTAGACAACATTCAGCCACAAGAAACCTGTTGCGTGAATGCGGTTTGATAAAATTTGGTCAGACTCTCCCAAATAGCGTATCACATGCTAGAAGCCCAACAAACCATCGAAAAGACGGTACTTTCAGTAAAAGTGGTTTACAACTAGTTTATGAAAATTCAATTCATGTAATGCTACCAACCTTAGCATGCACATATCTCCCAGAGAATTAACGACTTCATGACAGTTAAAGAGATCATAAGAGCCATAGCCACAGTTACGTAAAATTTCGGCATCAAACTTCCAGATGTTTGGGCACGCTGTAGCCAGAAATGGCAGAGAGAACAGGCGTGTTTTGTTGCACCTGCTTGGAACACGTTGTCATTGCTGGTTAGTTTAGTGTTCCCCTCTGAGAAGCTATTAAACTGGTCTCATTGGATTGTCCGGAAATATCACCACTTTGCGTCGTTTTTGAAAAACCACCTGGTACAAGGAGACACAATGCGAATTTCAATGTCCGACAAAACAATTCATGTGTATATGCACCCACTAGTGCTAACCGCATTCGTTGTTGAAGGCAAGCCGTTTTCAGATGTAACACCATTTCGTTTTTCTGAGATGTACAATATTTTAGGATTTTGACTGTAATTACTTTGTTCAATTTTATAATACCCAAAACTGTGAAGGGGAAAGGGTTCAATTTGAAAAATAATTTATTTCGCACTTATAAGGCTTGTTTCAAGGTGTAGATTCGAATGCATTTTCAATCCATCCCATCACCTCACCATGCGATCTTGAAAGAAGTGGAAACGCTGATTGTATGTTCCTTAAGGATGCACATCTCTTTCCATCACATGATCAAATAAACAATGCAGTTATGTTCAAGTAACAAAGGCAAACAAGTATCCACCATGCTCCAGCCGTGTGTAAATTCAACCCTTTGGGACCGCGGCTAACGATTGTTTATCTGTACATTAACGTCAAATTCTTTTCAGCCGAAATGAGGAACGCATGTGCCACAGCTAAAATACCTAGTTCTTATACTTCCGTGGAAACCACATGGTTTGGTGTATAACTTTGTGTGCTGTCATTCCGATGCCTCTTTTTCTGGTCACGATTTCAATTCAAGGTTAAAGCAGCTATACACTACTTTCCCCGTGTTTATCGTGGCCGACTATACACAAAAAAGCTGCTCGACTAGGCAGCTGCAATTGTTTAGTGCGTATATTTGATAATATAAAGTAGACCTCTTTCAGTTTCTGATGTTACCAAAACCGGTTGAGGTTAACTTAACTAGAATTATTTGAAACAGTCACTTTGATCAAATGTTCCGTGCTGGGTTTACTTACCCTTCGTTCCCACCGACTTCGAGCCAGCGGTTCTGCCAGTTGACCAAAATCGACTAGTGCTTTGCAGATGTGTTCGTGAAAATAACTATTCGTTTCATCTTTGAGCATGTCCAGGAGCTTACGCACGCCAAGTAGTGGATAGCGAATGTGTTCACTCAATTGCTGAGCGAACTGGGCACGAAGTTCCCGATCATGGTTTAGCCAGGCGTACACGGAATTGAATAGCTTTCCTTCATCTTGCACATACAATTCGTTATCTGACAGGATGGAAATGTATTCCTCCGGGGGAATTTTCAGATGGCCCTCATCAGCGACCAATTTCCTTCCGATAAATACATAACGCTGTCGTTAACCGATGGGTGACTTTTAACACATTAAACGGGGATTTTGAATGAGCAATTACAGCTAGTTTGAAAAAAGTTCATGATACACTGCACAAAAAACATTTCATGGGCATTTCGGAATATTCTTTCGTAAATACCAAGTGAACTATCACCAATAAGCACGACATCTTTCAGTTGGAAGCGTGAGTGTGGCGGAAAAATGAATGATAATCGTAGCTATATAGTGTGCTGAAGTCTGTCCATATTCAATAGAACGAAAATAAGTTGTTTGTGAGAATTCGAAACACATGTTACTTTATAGGCGTCCCTTATTGAACTCTTTGAAACGATTTGCAGGTCGACTTTCACATTACACGGTCACTATTATTGCTCTCGCCTAAGCCAATCCGACGGTTCTAGCTAAAGTATCTAATGATAAAGGTAAAACTTACATATGATAATTTTCCCCTCTTTGTCAAGTAAGGTGCATTCAGTGAATAACGGTCATCTGTCAACAGGAACAAATTAATAACACCTGCAGTTGTCTGACGGTAGCCTATCAAAAAGCACTTCTAACGTACATCTGGCTCATCTGGTCGACACTGGTCGGTTGAGTGTTGCTGTCAACCAGGTTTACTGTTTCGAACATTTCAGACAGACCTGAAGATTTTCGAAGATGCAGAAGCCGTTGGATTTGAAACCCAAATATATCAACGCACTGCGGTTGTCATGGCCAGCTATTGCTGTGACAAGTAGTAGGGCAGCACGACAGTAACTAAGTCAGTAATCCTGTTTATTTGAAGATCAGCAAATCAGTTCTTAGCCACAATTACTTGTTGACTTCTGGGGTTTCTGGATACTTTACAACAAATCACTTGCTCTTAGTTGACCACTATGATCCGTTTTTTCAGCATCAATTCAAACTTCACTTTCTGCTCTTAGATTTTTGCTTCGACACATGAAAAAGATACAGGTCACATCTTGTCCCAAGTTCATTACATATTGTTTTGGCACTGTGGTTTCATTTTTAGTTATTATAACAGGGTGAATTCTAACAAAGTATTACCCGACGTGCCAGACTATACTGGCCACTGGTGAGAGAATAAGAGTTGTTGTAGATTAGTTCAGACATTTTTCTCTGTTTGGGTATAAATCGTCCCGGATGTATTGAAGAAAGAACCCCATCTAACCGATAGGTAAACCGTTCAAATACTTTGGTCTATTATTTTGTACACTAAATTGGAGTAGAAATATTCAAAACGAATGTTATACAATGTTTTAGGATTCCCATTGTCAATCGGAAATCGTTTGACATTGGCAAGACCAAGTTGATAACCTGAGTAGAACTGTGTTCATCCAAAATAGGGGACCCAAGTAAACGGTGCCAGTCATATTAGTAATCCATTATATGAGTTCCTAGCATAAAATTTTGGCACTGGGCTTCGTTCTGGTCGGTTCAATTCAATAAGTTTACCCAAAGACGGAACCAAGTATAGGGTGACAAGCTCAGGTTGGAGCTTATAAAATACTGCAGAACAGTAAACGAAAATGTGAATACATGCAATTGTCACAGATCAACGGATCAGGGTCTGCTCGGAACTCACAATTACAGCAAGTTGGGGTGTTGCTCTACACCTGCATTTCGCTCATACTGTTGCGACCATCCATCCCAAGTCAACATCATATCTATAAAAACAATTGCTTACAAGCCTACATCTTTCATAGATCTTTTTGCCAGGCCCATATGTCTGCAAACCTCATGTTTATTTTTGGTTCCTCAGCTCCCATCTCATCTCAGTATAACATTTTTCTGCCATATGCACTATAAACCGTAATATGTTGGTGCAAGTCTTGATTATATATTCCCATTCGTTTTGTGACGTGTTCATATTTAAGTTGTATTCCAATAAAAATCAGAACGCCTCATCTCGAATGCCCTAGGCTCTGTCTGAATGTGGGTGTCATGATGCAGAATGCCCTCTTCGTGAATCAGAATCGTCTAATTTTAGTAGTCGAACGACTTTCAAACAACATCCGGCGTGTAATTGTATATTGACTCTGTCGTGTAAAATAAATGTTAAAAAAGTCTGTGAAAAATAAAGGATCATATTATATTTCACACAACCACAAGCCGTTTTTATTAAGGTGTCGTACAACGTTCGGTTATCTGCAAAGCTTGGCATTTGGACTGAAGAGTTTCATCGCCAAACGAGATGACATTATCGGTGCATAAGTGTTTACGCGTATAGAATTGAACGCTCAAACTATTACACACCAAACGTGTTTACTAGTTTAGCGGTGAAACGTTTTCAATCTAGACACCAAGATCGGCGAGCAACCGATCACCAGAAATCACCAACCTTAACTAACTACTTCGCTGTAATTCTCAGGGTCAAGAGACACTGAGGTGCGGCATCAAACGCAGTTTGCCGAACTAAAACCAGGTGAGTATAAGTTTAATCGGAGATAAATGGGCAAAATTTTCCTGTCCACAACTTAGATTCATCCCATTGTTTGAGCCTCGAGATTAACTTTCGTGCCACAAAAAGTTGCAGTAAATGTTCGAAGGAGGCGGTGATTCGTGCTGTTGTTTTTCATGCTATGATTTTGTTTAATCGATATACTATCGATAGGGGATGAACAAAGTTCAACTGTCCATGTTCTTTTTTGCGTCAGTTAAAATAACCCCTGATAGGATACGTAAGTATTGCCCAGTATTGTTAGACCTATCTGTTCGTTGATTTTGTTTCATCGCTGCCAGTCAGAGTGACTTCCGGGAAAACATACGTTCACATGTGTTCATGAAATCGCGTAGCACGATCGCAGTGGCATAAATACTGCATTCGATCAAGCCTGAAGCAACTCACTGATGTACTACTCAGTTAATTACCGATTTCGATACCATTGGTTAATTAGCATTACTCACTCTGAGGACTCACTTGTGTCTACACCTCGTCACCGGCAGGCCTGTATAGTTGGTGCTTGTCTTTTAACTCATCTTATTTTTGACTTGGAGTACTGTGCAAAATTTGATCGGCAGCAGTTTGTATCAGCTAGGTGTCACAGATCCAACACCAAATGAGCAAGGTCCTCACCTGCAATTTGCTGTATCCGTATGCGTACGCTGGTTGAATGTCCATCCATCCGGAGGGTTTGAAACGATTTGTCACTGTCATTAATGTGCACACCCAGCTATCAGTCGATTATTTGACTTTGGCCGGATGCCACTCATTTATCCAAATGATGTTTTCTCACGATTTGTTATAATGCAATTAAACCGAACATACTTATATTGGAGGGTCGAAGGGTTGGCGATAAATTGAAATGTTGAGAACGGATTGGTGAAATGTGACTTCGCCGTGGTAAGTTGGATGGAGATGTAAGTAAAAAGTGACTCAAGAATGAGCTGTTCAGTGATCACATGGACGGTACACATTTCAGAATAATAGTGAATTTTCGTGTGCACGAGTTTCCACCTAGCCAACTGCAAGCGCTTCAACTTACGACCACCTGAAAAAGTGAATTCAGCTCCTTTTCTTGTTGAACCCGAACCAGCCGAATCAAGCTGATCGGTGTTAGTCACCATCGTTTATCTAACCTAAGCTGTATATGAACTTATCAGGTTTTCACAGGCTGTGTTGTAAACCACCCACTTACTTTTTCTTCTGAAGTTGTATGCTGTCTTCTTTATCAAGTCTTACTGCAACAGGACATTATCTAAATCGCCAAAGTTGCTACTGTATTGCTATTGGACTGAAACGGTATCCTACTTGAAGAAAGTCCGGTCATTCAGTGCTCACACAGAAGCAGCTGTAACTAGAACTTTGGTAAACCGATACCAATCAACCAAAAAGGAGAACAGCTGCTGCAGCACATTCGTTTGCAAGAGGTGTCCACCAAGCCAGCTTACTTAGACCTGCATTAAAATTAACCGAACGGAGTGCTCAGGTCAAGATCATGAAATGTCACAACAAACTGCCCACTCAAAACATTAACACGCTTATTGTTCAGTGGTAAAATTTACCATAAACATTATCGGTTCCCTATAGAAATGGCATTATTTTTCTAATCATTTACGACTGCTTCCTGTTGTTGAGATCAGTTTAATTCAGATTTTCTCCACTCGGTAGCCGATTACTTGACGGGTATCAAGACCACTACATATTCAAGAAGTTTATGGATACAGTCAAATTGTTATGTTTCTGTACGAAATCCCACAATGTATGTGCCCTTGTTTGCAAAAAAAGATCGAATAACACGTCATGTACATCAACGTCTACATGCTCTAGTGTTACTCACCCTTTTTCATCACTCCGGTAGTAATGTACTGACGCTGTAACTCAAAACGACAAGTTTATCCCGCGCACAATATCCCTTAGACTCCTGAGTATGAACACACAATAACACCATATCTAAATCTGTTATGATGGTTAACTGCGAATGATTTCATATCAAGGTTTCACGGACAAATTATAAGTATCGAAGGGTGATGTTACAAACATATAACTGCACGACATAGTAATTGCAAGGACCAACAATTTGTAAAACAAGAAATTGTTCTTGTAATCTACTTGCTACGCTGCAACTGGGCAGATATTCATCCAGTAGGTCAACCTATCATTTCATTCTGACTTTTTTAAATAATATTTCCATACTTGGTATGTAATCTACTTCCTTATCTGTTTGTCGGACAACATCAGGTATGTACAGCGTTACTTAATTGAATCAGCCATCACAGGACAAGCTTGTTTCAGGCTCTAGTAGCCATGCAAACCTCATACTGCATAGCCATAAAAGTAGACCAGAATAAAAGTAAAAATCTACCACTGAGTAATGTAATCGAATTCCTTTGATCCATCATAGAGTGAACGCTTTTCGCGAAAGTTGTGAACTGTCATTATCCGACCAACCAACTTACTCGTAATGGTCAACGCAGAACTGCAGGCAAACCTTCTTCAGTTCTTCATGATTTTGTTGTTTTGCCAATAGCAGATACATGACGCAATTTTCCACGGATAGTGATTCTTTGATATACGTCCTAGTACACTCCGAGATAAAGGGAATTTGTAAACGCTGAGCCTGTTCACCAATTTCAAGTGCGATGGACTCGTCCAATATTAAATCTTGAATGTTAAACATGTATGTTTAAAAAGCGGTCAACAACATTCTGTTGGTTTATACAAAAAACATAGACGTCCGACCATATGTAAAAGCAATTAGCTGACACCTATTCGATGTGGAGTATTCTCAAAAATTTTAAAAGCTGTCTAATAGGAAAACGAGTTTTATTTTTCGCAAACTATTTCACTGATGAAACGACCTAAGTCATGAATGGGATAAACTGTTTGGCAATGGTTTATGCAGGTTAACGTAGGTTTAGTCGGAGAAACCTTGGTCTGCGTGTTAAGTAGAACGTATACTTTCTTGACAGTGTGTCCGTTGGGAAGTGAATCGCGCTTGATAGCCAAGAATAGTGGTGGTATTGAGAACGAGAATAAAAAACAGGTAGGAGAATACCGAGCGCGAGTTGGTTCGGTAACTCACACTGAGGATGGTTTGTTTGACAATAACTCACAACAAAACATCTACCGTCAGCCAGGTCTAGAGTATTCTCTGACCGACCGATGCAATGCCCCATGGGGGCTTAAGTGGTCTCAAGTAAAAACATGCACTAGGCCAGCAGTACAAATAAGTCAAAGTTCGCCGAATTGCCAGCGTTAGGCATGCCTTTCTTCACGGTTAAGCAGCGGCTTTGAAGCTTAACCGTGAGTACAGTGGTTTGGGTTGCCGTTCGTCCTGACAGTGGTTTGATATTTTGCAGATTGACATATGAGTAAAAACTTGTGGCGGAAAAAAGAAATAGGAAAATAAACGAACAAAAACGGTTAGGTTTGACTAAGAAGAACCACCAAATTCGCGTCCACGGGCTTGTCACCGATCTCAACATAATCCTGTGCCAGAGGGTGATTAAAACCAGTGGCATGAGTGGTCTTGGACTCCCCAGTCAGATAGACGGCTGAACACTGGGGGCTTTGACAGCTCGTGATCACATAACCATCTGGAATTTCTGCGGTTTCTTCCAACCATCAATAACTACACTGCGGAAGACGCTCAATCGGCATACGGAGTACACTACCCAACCAGCGAAAATTGTTTTCAATGTATCAGCTTGCAGTCGCAAAACAGCACGTTTTCTAAGTTCGCGTCGACGGATTATCGCATTGCTCCCAAAATCAGCTCTTATAATACAGGCCAACTGACGCAGACAACCATGATCGGGTACTGAGGGTCTGTATCAATCTTCCGTACGAATGGGCCCGATCTCTGTTCTAGAGAACAAAGCTGAACAGCACACACGCACTGTAATCTCCGCAGTTAATCCACAAACTTACATCTTCGCAAAGTCAAGTGACAAAGGTTGACGAAGGATTTGTGAACCTTTCCTGTCTTCGTGAAAACCTCGTCAGCAGCACACAGGCTGAAGGAATAACACTAACCAGGCAAGTGAAGTGATCGACAGTTTTCTGTGACCCACCGATGATAACATAGAAGTAGTCACTGCTCATCTAATCTCACAAAAACACTTCACATTTTGAGGGTGCAAAATGCCTACTATACAGAACAACTATATCAGCTGCTCGATTCCACAAAGTCTATGGACGAAATAAGCAAAGCAATACAGTCAACGTCAACAGACTCTAAAATTCTGACCGCTACTTTCGGAACATCGCCCATCACAGAAGTCGTAAAGGAGGAAAAAACACAGATACCACACTCGAACGTCGCGGGAACTGGATAACGTTCCAGAAGACCACTCACTGGTGTGTACTCTGTCTTCAGAATGGGCACACAACGTCTTCAACACATTGACACCACACTGAAACTTCTGCGACGTGGACAACCCCACACAGAGTGAACGGCATCCGAATCAAAAGCAGCATTTCTGTCAGAAATTATCACGACCTTTTATCTCAAGACAGGAGCGCCGGTGGACTGGAGTCTGTCATAAGGTGAAAATAAGGTCGATACACCCGAAAACAGGCCGGAAACCTGCCTGTTTATCTCATACTCACTGGGAGACTCGTGAAAATCTTGGATGTGATACAAACAAGGTTAACACCTCTGTGACAAAGTTTTACAAACAAGAATGACTGTCGATAAACACCTGTCATAAGGAGCCTTGTTTGTCTCCCATATGGAACAAAGACGTCTGGCTAGTTCAGAAAACGATCTTTTGCCGCCATCGGCGAGAAATGCCGAATAAAAATGGTCCGGACCCGAAGCTTTATAGTGATTCAAAATCTTAAGCTTCACAGTCATTTCGGTTTTTGATGAATGATCGTCTGGAATATTACAACTAACTGTCAGCATCCACAGTTGAATGAGCTGTCCTGAGCGAGGCGAACCGTTCCTTAAAATATTCAGCCCGTGTTTCAAGTCGCTGCGATAGGCTGTAAATTCACGGTTCCATTTTTCACAAATATCCTTATTAACACCCAGTCGACACTCAGTAGAACCAAGCACCAAGAGAAACAGTACCTCGCTACTTTTTGATAAAAATGCGTAAACTCTATTTGGCCCGCCGGAAAAAATACACTTCACGGTTATCACGCAACTTTCGTAAGTTTGCGATTTAGTTCAGAGCGTCTCTTGTATTCAGAACCGACGAAAATAGATTGACTTTTTTTCATTGTTTTTGTTGAATCAACAGAAACCTGCTTTTGTTGTATCTGCAGTGTTTCGTTGGAATGGAGCTCTTTAAGGAAGATTTGCATGGTTGTGTAGGCTTTTGCCCAGTGTTTGTTTGGGCCGATTTCATCTCGTGACCCCTGCGTTTTAAAACCGGGTGCTGTTTGACCGACATCTCATGTTCCTTCGTTCCAGATTTCCAACTGAATATATTTTGTTTCCGAGCGGATGATCTCTGTCTGAACGACAAGACGAGGCCAGCACGAACAGCGACCTGATCTGCGCCAAGATGGGTACACCAAAATGAACGACAGCCTCTAACGGAGTGCAGTCAACGTTACCTGACGATCTGCGGCCATGGCTGAGTTGCACTCTGTGGTCTCCACTCGACTCCCTATCGTTGTTTGTGCTGAAGTACGCCACTCCATATATAAAGTCAGTGAGATGCGCGTAATTTAAACAGCCAATTGTCGTTGACAGTGCGTCGAGCGTGGATACCAAACTTACCATCCAGCTGATTCCCCGCCAAAGTAAGACCAGTAAACACAGCAATATCCGAGTGTCTAATCTGTTTAGGGGGATCACATAAGGAATTGTGCAGGGGGTTCTTGACAAAATCTGAACTGTCGTCTGTTGGAACTTATGTAGATATAACAAGTAAACGGAGTCCTTCTGAGATGTGTTGACCGATTTCGAATAAAGTGCCAAGTGTGACAGCACACAGAAAACTATTCACTGAGTTCCAGCCAAGCCTTAGAGTTCAGTGAAATCCCCACTCCAGCTTGATCTTAGGATTTAGCTTTATCGTCACCAGAGATCTTGAGAGAAAATCACGCACTCGTAACATGACATAAGCAAGGGTTCAAGTGAAGACAGTGCCACAGTCGTAAAGGCACGCAAAGGCACTCAATAAAGTGCTCGCCGGAGCGGCTTGTCGATCTGTCTGTTAAAGATTGCGGGCGTTAAAAGCGCAACTATTTACCGGGTGTCTTGGTTTGAAGAGAGAATAGTTGGCGGCAGAGGTGGGAGAAGAAAATAGTGAGTGGATCGGTCTGCCAGGGCAACGATAAATTCTGGTACCTTCCGATCATTTATGCATCGAAAGAAGGTTGACTTGAATCAACATATTCTCCGATTCAAAAGTCTCAGTTGTGAGATCACGTGAGATTATGTTTTCTTGTGTAGGCTCACCCAGAGCCAATGACTCACTGGTGATTTGAACACTCGACCACCCTGAGGGCGCATTG
>LUCH01003329.1:0-17116 GCA_013368495.1 Paragonimus heterotremus | reverse complement strand
AATTTCACATCGATCAACTATTCTCACCTGGTTAATCAGTTTCAAGTAGTATGTATGTGTTCAGCCTTTTGAACTGTTAATTTGGTTGGCACTCGTGGTTTCTGTCTTTCGAGTCAATTGTCGGACTGCCAGGAGGGTAGACGGAATTTGACGTAAATTCCTGAAACATGAATGCTGATTTTGTTATACCTTAACAGGATTGAAGATTTGACTGCTGTCTTTCCAAACAACAGTACAACCAAATAAAATACCTGCATCAACCTTCTTGCCATTATTAAGATTGATTTCCCTAAAATAACACCCATATGGACCACTTTCCGAAATAACGTCTAGTTGGAATACAAAATCTTTCAAAAGTCCGTTTAGCACAACATGAAAATGGTGAAATAGTCATTGAAGCTTATCTTTTAAAGAATGAATTTTCTTTGAATTCAAAACACGATATAGCTTCAGTGTTAACTTTACCTCTCGGTCCGATCAAATAGTTTCACTACATGTAGTGACACGGGCGGTCTTGGTCAGCTAAACAAAAATTCAGTAGACCCTATTAACTAACATTGATAACGAGATAACGTTGATCAACATAATGGAGATTATCACAGATTGTTAATATGAACGGATAACTACATTCGGGGGTTAAAGGTAAAATGTTTTCCGATTTGTATACCCTTAATTTGTACGAAACCCATGCGTAGTCAAATTTTTAAGAACCTAGTACCCAAGTATCCTTCGTTACATATTAGAAGTCAATCAACCTGTGCTTTAAAACGTTCACAATTAAAAAATATCATGTTTGAATAATTTGAGCGACATTGAGATCAATGTTTTTTTATCGATTTTTAAGCAAACTTACAGTTAGTTAAAAAATCGTTACGAATTGATGATAACAACTGAACAGTATGTGTTAAATAAATGTTGTTACCATTTGACATTAGCAAGGTACAAAATCGTTCTAAACTGTTCCGTTAGACGGCTGCTAGTTGGAAAGCTCTAGATTAATTACTTCAAACTGCACACATGTTCTCTCATCCGAAGGAGAAGTTCCCTGATACACGTCTCATATCTGTTAGTGTTTTGAGTACATTAAAGGCAATCTAAACACTTATAAGTGTTCATCAGACTCTTTAAATTTTTAACAGCGCTCATTAGCGCTGCGTTTTAATCGTTTTTGACATCTGTAAAATGACTGACATCATTAGGGAAAGTTGGGTATTTTGACAATGACTACTTTGAACGACGAAAGTAGAGATGTCAATCTAACACCTGTCAGTTGTCATATTGTTGAAATATGTATACGACAAGCTGACAACATGAAGTCAACTAAAAATGCAATGCATTTTGTCACAGGAAACCCTGATGCGTTACGAGATTGTCGTTATTGTTTGCTCGTATTTGGATTGTCAGGGGCATTGAGTGGTTGTATGGGTAGTTGTGAGGTTGTACGTGAAGCAATTAGCGGAACTGTGGAACTCCCGCTTGTAGTAACGAAACAAAATGGGCCTTTCAAAATAGGCCAGGTATTCTTTGCATCCGCAAATCCTATCTTGTTATACGGTTGCAACGCCCGAACTAGTCAGTCGAAAGGTGTTAGGCAGCTGTATGACATAGTTGAGGGATTCTTGCACACAATAACACGTGATCATTATCTTAAACACTGTGAGAGCCCAACCAACCAGTATTGAACAAATTACCGCACTTGACCTAATCTCACAATTGGATACAAACTTTACTGAAATTATTGTTTTGCTTATAAGTCCTTAGTTATCTAACCAAAGGTAACCTAGAAAAAGCAAAACGGTGACCAAGTAACGACTATGTGCCTAAAACTGAAACAATTGACGTCAAGACCTGCCGTCGTTGACGTCACACATCTGTGGCAGCATCACATTCTGTGCGTAGTTTTGGTCGGCGTCGGCTATCTGAAAGATTTGTCATCTAACAAACGCACTCAAATACTTTCCTTTTTATGCTCATTCCTTCCAGTAGATAATATCTTCATCCTGTTATAAATAATATACTAAACTGTCTCCCCACAACTTTTCTACTCCAAATCGAAATAAACTTACGAAAATGCCAAATAAAAAATGCCATCACCGAGGTAATCAAGGTAAAAAAGTTCTATAGATGGGTTGATCAGTGTTCAAGAACAAGTTGAATATTGACATACATATATATATGAGAAGAACTTCCAATATATATGGTCAAATTTTTGTTTTTCGCTTATTGAACCAAAACTAATGTCGTCTACGACACATAAGCCCTTAGAAGTATTTAGCTGGATTGCTTCACAATTTCAAGTACCATAAGTTACCGTTCCACTCTAGCGGGGAGTAAAATCAAAATTAACTTCTTCCTATGAAACTGTGTCAAGCACAGTGAAAACTGTGATGTGGATACTTGTGAATAGGGGCTGGTTTTGGTTGACACTACTTGTATGACTTCAAAATAAATACAACTTCAGATTAAAGATAGATGTTCAGCCGGCTGATTTTAGAAAAAAACGACATGTTTGAGCTTTGTCCTTGTGAAAGCTCGTCCCTACTACATAGCCAAGCCAACAGTGAGATATGAACCTTGATTTACTCTGTCGTGAAGAAAACGTACTGACGATGGTGCCACGGATTTCACGTTTGGCACAATTGCTCTGATTTCGCTTGATAATTCTGAAAGTGAACAGTCTGATAATTTCGGGCATATTTTGAAGTAAACCATGGGGGAAAACGCCGGGGCCCAACCACATTCCGGGAAATAGTGTTTGTAGGTGTTTTTTAAGTTTCAAAAATGTGACTTAGATGGGACACTCGTTACATTCATAGTCATTCAAAATCATTTGATTCCCACATAAGCACCTTAAAAATGGTTTCCCCAGATAACCATGTGAAACATGCAAAGAACCCCTATTACATGAATTCGGGTCCCAGAAAACCGGGAGCTTCCATAGCATTTTACAATCCGGTTTTGAACTAGACAGCCATATAACTATCCCGTCCTCTTCTGTTAACAAGCTGTTGACATAACAAAAATTTATCATCCAAAATTAAAGGTTTAATAAAGAGTGCGTACATTCTTCGAAACGGGATACATTTAAAAAGGCTTCCTTTGAAACATGTTTAGTTTATCGACATAGTTGACCTGAGAATGGAGAACTCATAATTAATGCAAAACGTTCACCAGTTATATGTTCCCCTATAGAATCTTACTATATAATACTTTACATTTTTTACCTAAATCAGACGCTACCCCTTGAATATTGAAGAGAATCATAACAAAAACTCTGGCCCTTGGGTTATACAGCAAACCATTCAATCAGTTCAACCGACAGAAAATGACCTTTCATTAAGTTAGTAGCGCTGCCGTTATTTCCAACAATGTGTAAGATAATGGGACGATTTTTATGTAGGGTTGATAAATAGAATGGGGCGAATATATTGCAAGTTTAGAACGACATGTTCTACTTATCTTTATCATCTAGATTTCGAAGTCATCTGACTGGTCAGTAATGCTTCTCATCACCTCAAAAGTAATTGTACAATAACTGGAGTTACATCAATCTTAAGAGATCTTTGAATAAAACACATTTGATAGCGTTCATTTCTGGACGCTGGCTGCAAGGCAGATTACCAGAAAGTTCACTCAGAGGAACATAAGGGAACTGCTGTTAGGTTCTGAACAACCCATTTGTAGTCATCCAGTGATTTAATATATCAAAGTTAACTGGTGCAATTATGTTAACATTAAATCGTAGAATGTTTCAACAGTCCATTTTGCTTATTTCACTAAAGTCGTCTTGTTTCATTCTTGACTGATACTTACATTCGTTGCTCATTGAATATTCGTAGTATATTAGAGGCAGCCGCAGAGTCGGTAAATCGTTTTCCATTAATTGACATGATGCATTTTCTGAGAAATCATCCAAAACAGTGTAGTGATGTTTATAACATCCTTCTAAATAGATGAATGAAAGTGGTGCATTGATTAAATTGCGCGCAACACGTGTGATACACAGTTAAACAAGCATGGCGACACGCTACATCTGCATAAGTCTGCGTTTCGTAAATTCCGCGGTTTTACCACATATTGACTGTGAACTAGACTGTTATCGATTTAAGCTTGGCGCATTTTGTCTTCGCGTACCTATCTGTATGCAAACTTAGTAACGTGACCTAGATTTGGCAGACAGTATAGCTAATCGATTTCTCAGAATAAATCTGCCTACCTTATGAAAACCGCCACAATAGCCCTTGTATACAACCCTGTCAGATTCGTTGGGCACTCACTGTAATTCTGTTTGATTCACGTTTGAAATACCTTCACTTTTATGTTAGATTCTTTTGCGTAAGCAGTCTAGAAAGACAAGTGCTCTTCAGTTGACCACAAAACCAAGCCTTCTGTCCACATTAAAAATATTTGCGTAATACTTCTCGGGTGCTTATGTTTTTAATGGTACATACTATGGTAAAACGCATGGTAATTTTAGATGCTCTGATCAACTGTCAGCGTTCTTAGGTTCTCCCTCACACAACAACTTCAATGTAGAGTTCAAACGCAGGGTCTTACATGCTACATTGTTTCGTAAAATACTGAGAAACATCTAAACTAACCTACCAGTGCACAGTCTGCAACCCACATTGCATCTGATTTGTTGAATTCTATGTGAAGAGACCTTGAGTTTCGATGGCCAATGCATATGATTCACACGTTCGTTTTATCTAAGTAAGCGATCCTCCATGAATAATACAGTGAATATAACTTGAATATGAAAGGTACAAAATATCTACCGAATCAGCAACTGAAAGCAAGGCCCTGAACAAAGTAAGTACTTATACTAAAAAGTTGGTTTGTTGGATGATTTTCAATTAACAGACAAGTCAGATTTTTCATTCACGTTCTTTCACTGACTGTGTAACACCGACAGATCAACAGTGCTTATCGATCAAAAACTTGCTTCACTGTCCAGTTCCACACCGTCAGCTGGGCGTCATTTGATTGAACTGCTGAGAAAAAGTTGATAAGTACCATAGAACGACTGGTTAGCAAGAGACAACAGTAGAGCGGCAGCCCTTTAGGTGTATACAATGTGTACAAGTTGGTCGCTTGATCTCAGATACTCATCCGGTTGGAACATGTCAAAGTATCCATTATACTCTCCGTTTTTCTTTCCAAATGCTGTTCAGACTGTCTCTTAGTAAACAGCGATAAACACACAGACAATAAGTGGATGTGTTATGTAGCTTAAAGTAAATGTAAATGAGCATGTGTAACTTTGGGACAAGCGATATATCTACAGTGCTGATTCGATGTGAAGCTCCATATCGGAATAAAATGTTCAGAGTGAAAACACTGTCACATAATATGAACCAAAGAATATCCCAAACTACATATTTGCAGTCAAGACCTTGAAACTGCTGTACTAACGAAACAGGCGGCACATGTAAGATAACCTGTCATGTTTCGATGACAGTTGTTTGTTAAGGCATAAACTTTTCTTCGTGAGGCCTTCAGTTTGTTTATATACGGTCGTTTCCATGCTATAAACAATGTCAGAGCTCATACTGGCAGTAGAATGGTGACTTCGTTCAATCATTAATCTTGCTTTCGGGAACAACACAAAGTAGGTTACTTGCTTTCATAACCATGTATTCTGTTGCGGAGAATTCATTTGGATTCTGCTTGAAAACTCTATGTTTCGGAACTTAGCAAACAAGCTTAGCCATCCGGCTTAACATTGTGAAGGATACGGAATCAAGGCAATTCTGAACTTCTAAAGGGTTTGAAAGAATTGCGAAGATTGTTTTCAAGATCATTATAAAGAGAAACCACTTGCTTATCAAGAGAACTAGTAGTCAGGTGTTTGTACAAACGGATTTAGAGCAACAATATCATGCAAGACAATAGGTAATTTTCTTACGCTGTATCAATTCTACATGTGAATAGGCGAATTTTTCTGCATGTTGACCTCGGTAAAATCTAGTGAATGTCTACAAATCGACTGATGTACAGTACTGTTCATGTTGATTCATTCATTCTATCTAGAGTATGGACCGCGCTGAATATGAATATGCGGGGTATTTCTTTGCCCAGGGACAGACTCTGTGCTTCACATTATTTGCAGCCCAATTTGTTGACAACATTCAGTAACACAAGTGGACACCTCAAGTTTAAGGCACGGTAATTAATAGTCATCAACCATCACATTTATATACGATCTAACAAAAGTTAACAGAGAAGCTGCCAAGGCCAGCCGACACATAACAGTAATCTGTGTGGCGCGCATTGCCTCTGTTTAAGTTCGTTGTACTCCCAGAGTAATCAGTCATTTAAATTTACTTTAAGTAGTTTCTGTTACTGTTTACTCCTCGGCATTGGTCCCGCGAGTAACATTTACTGGATAAGTGTGATTAGCCCGTAGACCATTTCTAGCACCATTCAAAGCGTTCCTGTCAACGGATTACAGAACTCAGCAAAATTTTGTTGCAAGTAGTTTGCTGCTCAACATACTCCAGAAACCTTAGCATCGCAGGGATGGTGGAAGGCGAACAAATCCTGGAATAGATAGTGAAGTCTCTGAATTAACTCGGAACATTGGCAAGCAGTGTTTGAGTCAGTGTGATGATAGGACAAGTCATAATTGATTCTTTGCGGAGGACACTCTTTGAAAACCACACCTGTACAAGGCTCGCACAATGTTTGTTTCGATGTTTCTTCGCTTCCTAATCAGTACTGTCTTGTCCAGTGGGTTAACTTTGAGATCAGCTTGAACGAACGGTTCACAAGACACTAAAACAGCTGACACCCTCAAGGAAAAGACTACAGTTGACGTAATAACACACTGTGCGGCACACCAACAGCCTTGAAGAAAATTGCAGTGTGTTAATCTTCAATGGAAATGGAGCAGCTCGTAGTTGATTTGTATGTTTGTTGTGTTGTTTATTTGATGGGTAGCCGTTTAGTGTGCTCCAAATGAACTTTCTAGCCAGGCAAAGCCATGAGATGTGCAAGGTTTTCATATATAAGCCACTTGGATGACACCAATATTTTCAATAAAAATTCCTATTTCATTCATGCACAGAGTGAACCAGCACCAGACATTGTGTATGAGCTATTGCAATCACGTGGACTGCTGTTCAGCTACCAGTAAGACAAACAGTAGTTGAAGCAATATGTTTTGTTCATCCAGTTCGTCAAGATCTCAAGCTTGCATACACTGTCGAGTGTAAGCATTTCATTCATTCTCATCAGTCGATTAAATGTACCAGAAAGTTTTATATAATCGTCCGACAAGAATAAGCATAGTGTTTGCACCATATGGTTTTCTGTAATCTTGGTAAACAGTGCGTTCTGTTTAAGCCAAAGAAAGAAATTTAAACTATTCTTTCGTAGAACCGTGACCACAAATTTTAATCCTCAACAAAGTGGTCAGACGTGAATGATGCTCAAGCTTGTGTTTTCAAATTTTCGTTCTTTATCAAACTGAAAGTTCCATCGCCTCACATTGTTAAACACACAATTTTATAAGCTTGGTGGAAATTTTTACTTTGGCCTCATAAATAGGAAGTAACCTTGTCAAGTTATGACTTGTTTTAATAGCATGCATACTGTGTTCATCGAACAGTCAAGCTTTTGGTCAGGAATTGGTTGCGGTTTGTCAACTTCTTTTACAGCGGAAATTTAGAAAATTCGTATGCCCGGATGCGTCATACGAACAACTGCCTGCTTTATACCCGTTACACAGTTTTGTAATATCATTTTGCAGAAACAGCAAGAAAGAAGTCACTGAATGTCGAACTCTGACGGTGACATTATCTATAGTTTGCGGCACGAACGAGCATAAGTCAGGCAACACTGGAAAACAACCATAAATTTGCATTCACACAAACAATTTTCAGTCGCACTTCTTCAAAGAGGGCATTAGATAGGAGTTTCACACTTGTCAGAGGTCATCGGTCTTGTATATTCTTGTCTCCATTTGTAGTTGAACTCTGGTCAAATTCTCGACTATTGTTTCATTGACCGCACAGCAGGCACGACCGAACTGTTTTATTCAAACAACCAGCCACATTTTTCTGTGCTTAATGTTCATATTGATTCCAGCGTCTGCTATCGGTTCACCAAAAGTTCGTAGGTTTTGAGACGGAAAATTAAATTAATGAAAGACACAGCATCAACTATTTATAAGTTCTCCCAGAACAGTTGGTAACAATCCATCTGTTTCTCTTAGTGTGCTAAATTTAAATTGTACTGCCTACTCAAGGATGATTATGTACCAAACAGTCAGAGCGGTCAAACGACGCATAACGACAGTCGGAAGTTTTCAGGATATTTTTTGGACCGTTCGAAACGGAAACCAGGTTGTGTACGCTTGATAGTGAACGGTGTTACAACGACCCGTCGAGAAGACTGTGTATAAGGTTTCTGGGAAAGTGGTTCTTCTGATACCACATTTCAAAGACTGACTTGAGTCAAAAATTACAGAATGTTTTGGCTCGCATGTACTCCACAACTAAACTGCGGCGGTCATCCAAAGTTAGGAATATTAACCAGCCTACTCTCAGTCATAAACTATCGAAGTATTTTCTCTTTTTCGTGTCATCTATCGGCTGGCCTACAATTGCGATAACGTCTACACCGGTAGAACGGATTGATCTCAGCCATGAAGGATCGCTAAACATAGACTCAAGCTATTAATGGGTGCGTTGGTGCATTAGACAATAGCAAGAGAATAACTTATTCGAAAGTCTACTGCATTCGCTGCAGAGTATATCAAATAAACAAGTCACGTTGTTGATTCGGTCAACACGTCTGACGTGCAATCGCAATTGAGAATTGCTTGCGTCCTCCGCAACGATGTAGATCAACACTCCACGTCCAACTCTGTGTCTACATAAACTCATAACTGATGATATCCTTTTATTCATCTCAAAGCTCGATGACTGGACGGTTATACTGTTGATATTTTCCACTGTTTCACATATGGTGCAATGTTTCGCGTTTGGACCTGAAAACAGTAAAGGAAACTAACATTTTGGGATATATGTTTTTCGTTATTTGAGTAGTGGATCACGGACAGTCAGTTTTATAATTTTTGTAAATGTTATAGTGATCTGTCTCTTGTTTCTTCCAATGTAACTAACTTCCCGTAAAACTACCTTGAGACGGTTAGCATCGAGAACTTCATGTAATAACGCCAGTCAAACCAACTTCCGTTTAGACGTGTCATTCACGTTTCACGAAACAGTGGGTGAATCAAACGAGGTCATGTGTGAATGTTTGCACGTCACCCTCTTGTTCGCGGCTGAATGTAAATGAGAAGCTTCGATCAGCAGGCTTGCACACACCAATGGTTTCTTCACTCTACAGTCAACGTTTTTTCACCTATGTTAATGGAATGTTTCGACGTGTTTATAGTGAACTGCACATTGTTTTTGAGATAGATCACCTGATCACCATACCCTAAAGAAAATAGCTAGACATACGGGTATAGTTACCAACCTTTCCCAAGATATGTTTTGTTTTGTGAGTAGTGGGTCTTAGATCGATGCCAATTATTTTTTTGTATTGTGATAGCCAAACTGGCGAAATGCGAAACCGTACAAACCTGTTAGTTATTCAACAGCCTGGCGACGAATTCGGGATGTGCCATGATTGATGCGACCGACCAAAATAATAACACGGTGCAATCAATATGAACACTAAAGGCGGTCAATAAATCGGGCAGGATTATTGGTTGAGACGTTGATAGTGCAAACGGATGACAAGCGCCACATTGTCTGAGCAGATCAAAAAAGCAGTGGGTTAATAAATTAAACGTCCTGGAAGAACAATATTTTTCAGTGCTGTTGGTGGATACCTTCACGATTTCGCAACTCAGTGTTTGGTTTGCTGTTGCCGAGGGGAGAGGTCATACAGCAGCTGTTGGGGGTTTTAAAAGAAATTGCTCATAACTGAGTTCCATTTGAGTAAACCATTGGTTGTTTGGTGATTCTATCTTTCTCAATAAACGGTTGGCTAAGGGTTAGGTGTAGTGCGGAAGAAAAACAACGCACAAAAAATGACAACGTGTATAAACTGGCATCCACTCACAAGTCCACAAGTGCAACAAGTCCGACAGTTGACCATTTCTGTTGTTACTGTTCACAGTTTGGTGTGCAATCTAATGTTCTACTTTCATTAATGAGGCAGGTAAACGAACGGTTAACATCTTACGGTGGTTCTTGTGTGGTCGTCAGTAACTTGTGTGAAATCAAGATTCCGTCAAGGATGACACGAATGAAAAGGTTTTGAAAGATTATTTCTGTTACGTCTAAAAATGTCCGCGATGGTGGCAACCTTATAATCGTTTTGGTACTAGGTTGCGCCTACATTTGGTTGAAAACGAGCACATCGGTCTTCTTCCAGCCGGTGTCTCTTAACGTTTCTCCGCACTTGCAAGGGTGGTTACAACAATGGGAAAGGATAACGCTATAGGACAGTATTACGGCATAGTTACAAGATCGGTTGTGAGGAGCATTAACACAGTTACCGCTGACTGTCATCCAAACATATGGGATTCACTTATTATGGGTCACCAAACTAATAGTTAATCAGGGTTCAGTGTCGCGATGAGTGCGCAAAATTTGCTAGTCCTATAGCGTTACCGAGAGCTTGCTTCTCGACAGCTGATCTCAAACTCCCAAAATCAAACGTTTTTCACCCTCTGGTTACAATGGGCTTAACTGTTCCGAGTGAGTCTGCACATTTTCCACTCTATTCCAAGCTCGTTTAGTTTTCTTTTTACATGTTTGCACCCCCATTTTCCCCCAAGTCCCAGTCATCCAGCCAGTTGTGGCCAGGCTATAAACAAGCAAGCTTCCACTACAGCGATAAAGTAAAGTCGAGGAGAATTTTAGTGGGGAGTTTGGTTTAATTTTACTAGTCATAAGCATAAAATGAACTCACATCTCCGGATGAATCACGGCTTATACAAGTCACGTAACATTCTGCAAAGATCGAAGTCGCAGATTTAGTAACTCTCACAAGAAAATGCAACAACTCCACACCCTTTTGTCAGAAGTTAAATGAGTGGTACCACCAATCAAACAAAGCCCGAGCGCTACTATGGTATGGTTGGAATAGATGTTTGGGGTCGTCGAGTGCTTGTGAAAATCCAATGCCAGAGTTCACATTCGTATACGTAGGTACCGATGATGAATTATAAAGAGGATTCATTAGCGCAGCATTGTCTTATAAATTCAAAACTGTGAAATTGAAATCCGTGCTTGTAAACTTGTAAATCGGATTGGTCCGTCACTTGGTTATCCGGTCATAGCTAATCGAAATGATTTATCTTAACCATGCACTGATTGTAATCACTGCCGCAATAACTCTTGTTTACCGTATTTCTCTCGGTATGAAAAGCTAACAGATTCGGTAGGTCTGAGTTCACCTTCGATGTTTATTTCATCCCATAAAATACTTTCCACTCGTGTTAATCAAACTCACTCTGTTTTTTTAAAAAAATACCTCACTTTTAAATGTTTGTTGCACCCTACTTTAAAAGAGTGGTATTACGGGGTGGTCTGTTGGTTAATGAGACTCTCTGTGGTATTTATACTATGTTGTATACTCTCTTACGTTGATAAACAAAACGTCATCATTTACATTTTGTTTATAAGAGTGAGTAAAATATACTTCAACCACGGTCGTATGAGTTGGCTTCCAATTATGTTCATGGAGTATGTTAGAATGCAGCTTTTATAATTTAAAAAGACACTAGAGGAATTGGTTTCCTAAATGAAATGAGCCGTAGCCAGTAACAACAAGTGAAACGGGTCACCGTGCAATATAAAATGCACAACGAAATGAAAGGTAAGACTACAATTAAACGGTTGAAAAGTTTAGTCAAGTAAGTGGCGAAGCGAATGAACAGCAATTTAGTAAACGTCGCATTAAGTCAATGAACTGATTCCCTTTTATTTTCCCTTCCATTCACCAAGTCAGGGTGACTTTACATCTGCACAGTTCTCCACAATTTTACCAAAAAGACACTTTGATTGCAATATAGTTTAGATCACCTACGTTAGAAGTAAGTTACCGTTTTCCTTATTCTTTATATAAAAACTGACATATCAGTAAAAAATCACTAGATTAATCAGGTTTCTTTTCTGTCGTGGACCGCAAATCATTATATATTAGCACTGATTTATGACTTCGTTTAATGATATGCACATTTCGCGCTGTGATTTTGCTCTTCATTTGATAGATTCTTATTGCTGGTTACATCTTCCGCAACCCTCAGTGAGAGACGGATAGGATAGCGGTTGAGGTTGACGACTCCTTTGCCCTGGCAACTCATCATGCCGTGCCAATCAATCATCATGGATAAGTATCCATCTGTGTGAGCGTAATTGTCATCGGTTTACCTATCAACTGTTTCGGTATGCACTCAGATTGTGCAAACTGTTGATCCCAAATAAACTAGCCTATTTACATCATCTTGTTTACTGCTCATACCATGCAACGAAAATAGGTTTTAAACAATCTAATGGTTTTTAGGGGCAAACCTATCCAGTGCAAAAGTTCCTAACTAGCACTAGCTCATTCAGTACTGGTTATACCACCTGGGGTTGTGAGCCAAGACCGCGGGTGGTATAAAAAGTGTTTATTCGGAAAAGCGACACAGGATGTATATGTTCTGACATCACCTCAAACATAAAAACTCATTTTCGCGTAACAATAATCTCGGGGCGCCAGAGTAGCCAAAGCTACCTCCATGCGTGCCTCCATCTGAATAATCATGAGCAGTATAATGTTCTTCTCAATCCTCACTACACCAATAGGTTATCAGTACTGAGTCTCACCCTGGCGCTTGGTAGATCAATTGTCCGCTCGAAAGAAAGCACACCCGATGTGAATTGTTGAAAAGAAATTTATTGGCGAATTGCGTTCCCTTAAGTATTTTTAGTTTCACTCAAGTGCGAGTCAAAACACAAGTGTGGAGAGATTTGCCGACTGACCAAGTACGGACAAAGTCACAATTTATGTGCTTTATGTCACTGCGTTTCACTAGACTGTCTGTTTGTATCCAAAATTTTAAAACCCCAGTGAAAACGACTGACTATTTAGTGAGAAACGGTAATACAGGGTGCGTAAATCACGAAATATTGAGTAAGGTGAAAAGTTTTGAAAAAAATTTGGTCTTCTGAAGTTAAACAAGGAACCGGTAACCCATCAAAATATTTCGCGGCTGTTTCCATTCACTATGGACTTGCATTCGGGAGTAATGCCGCTGTGGAAACCACGGGGTTTAGTCAGAGCATCTAAGTAATAGATAAACTTCTCTAGTCCTTTATATTGAGTAGTTTACTTACTAATTAGCCTAACCTTTGAAAATTCGGGCCTCTGTCTCATTCGGACTAATAATAAGAACTGCATGTTTTTATCATCTGAAATACAAAGTCATGCCCAGAATGCAGAAACTACATAATAAGACTCATTTCGTTCATTTTTAAGGCAACTGTGATGCTCCGCATTAGCATTAATAGATTCCAACGCCATCGTCTCAAGAAATCAAACCGTAATCGCCTGTTCTTGTGTCTTTTGGTGGACTTCCTATGACACTTCCTATGAATAGGAGAGTAACCGGAGTCAGCTGTAAACTTCCTGAGTTTCATACTTGGATTGTTAGTTCAACCGTTAATAACTCGATGTATAGAGTTATGTTGTCCATTTTTTCTGTCTCAGATACAGCCGGAACACTTTCCTTGGTTCGATATTTTATGAGGGGAAGTATCCAAAACACCACTCGCTAAAAATGCCAACAGAATCTTCTGCATTTCAGAGTTTAGTTAATTTCAAAGCAACAGGCATTAACTTCTGTTTGTTTCTTGCCAAACGATACTGGTTTCTAGATTCGAATCCTCTAAAGTTTACCAAAGCCCATTTCGCATTCGACACACTAGGCATGGTTTTGCTTGCGGTAGTTGTCAGCCTCTGTTTTTAGGGTGCTAACACTGGACGTGTCACCGATTCAAAGAATAACTGATTTACATTCTCACTGTCATACTGATATGTACACCGCATTTCCACCAGAAGACATCTGTTTTCTAACGGGAGTATAACGCATCCCTACAGGAGAAAAAACACAAGTTCACATTGATTTATGTTCGATAAACCTTACCTGAAACACAGACAAGTGAACCGCAAAGTAGTGCAGTTGCATCGCATGTCACAGAAAAATGACCTATGCACTATGAAGTGTATAGGCCGAACAGTATTAATGACGATAAAACTATCACTAAGGCTTAAACAGACGAGGGAAATATGAACCGAATACGTTTGTTCTGTTTGTTGTTTGAATGAAGAAGCCAGTAGGCTGATATTACACGATTTACGTCCGGACACATTTTGCCGCATCTTTACGAGTGCATAGTACAGACTATTGACAAATAAGTATCAGAAAGCGAACAAGATACCACAGAAAGTCAGCTGTCGGGGCGCACAATCTTTGACAATACCGTGGTAGCGAAAACCCTACGAACAGTTGTTTCTGAACACACACCAAGGATTTGATTTTTCGGATGGCAACAGTTTCAACGTACCCCAGTGTTCGCCTGTGTGACGTTGAGTAGATAATGCGAGACGTCATTGTAGGATCACATTGGTGCTGCGTCATTAGAATGTGGCGCGCAGTGGATGATGCATGCTCCTTGTTTTTGTGAGCGGCTTTGACGTCATGTGTTTGCGTGACTTGTTTCTTAACCCACCCCAAGATATGCTGCATAACTCTGGTTCGCAACTAGCGCTCAGTCCTGCTTATGTAAGATGCTCCGCAACTACATCGATATTCATAAGTAACGTTGGATTTGGCTGACTCGGGTACCGATTGTTTCCACAGGGCATTGGAATTCTGAATGTTCTGAACAGAATCACTGGGATTAGTGCATTGTGTGTTCTCTTCGGATAATTAATCAGACGATGTTAAATTATCCGGCATACATCGTCGCCCTACAACAGAACGGTTACTCTAAAGCGTTTGGTGCAAAATCTAAGCAACCACTTAGGAGATAACGTTGTCGTAGAATGGCTGACAAACAGGCCCAACCAGACAACTAGCAGGACCTGTGCTACAGCTAAACTCCATATTCAGTTCTCCACATCCCCACTTCTTAGGTTTTATAACAAAGATAGACTGACTGTTCAGACCTCATCTGTGTTCATCTACTCATTCACTCGTTTCTGTGACACAGGCTATATTGGTCGAACGTCAAAACAACTTTCGATACGAATCCGAGGACACTATCCAAAGTGGCTGGGGCACGGGAAATCACGATCTGTCAACAGTGCTATCCTCACTCAGCTGATTGAAAGCGGACACCAGGTGAAAATTGATCGAAGTGGTATATCACGTGCCAGGGAACCCCTTCAAAAGCGGTCCAAATTGGAACATTTCGCACTGCCGAGGCTATTAGAATCAGGCTGCTTGACCCGGTATGATGTCATCAAAAGCGGTTTGTTCACGCGCTGCACCAACCATGGCCACAAATCCACCGGCTCGATGGTCAACCTGCGCGGTCAAACCAATGGACAAGCATGACGTAACCGATCTACCAAGCCATCGCCAACTGACTGACCAGTGGCCTAGTTTCTCTGTAATAAGTCTCATAGATATATCGACCTAACTCTATTAACTCCTTATATGATTGTACCGGCCTGAAGATTAATTATCGAGATCACTTGATTATTTACGCGTAGCGTCCTAACGGAATAAGAGATCAGGACTCAAGTTAGCCTTTTCCTTTGGATGATAAAAGTTATCTTTGTGCACTCATATCGCATACAAAATTCCCTGAACATCGTACTGAAATGAATGTAACTTTCGGGTTCAAGAAGCGCTTCAGCTGTTTTGGAAATGCACCTTACTTTGAGCCCAATGTGTGTGCCAGTTCCCATAGAATTTCCCCCAAATCTTCACCTATTTTTCCTGCCTCCTTACTAAATGCGGGCTGCAAAGAACGACGTATAGTTCCTACTGGTTTTTTAACAGGTTCACTAACAATTCGAGGAAAAAGATTGTGTTAAATTGTTCTAGTTTGAATACATTTACTGGTACATAACACAACTTAATATCACTAACACGTAATCGCGAAGTTAGATCGTTGACTCACATCAAAAATAAGCGTCAGATTCGGGCTTTGCCCTGGCTAACCTGAGCTGTGCTCCGTACTCTAACCATGACCGGAAGTTCGACTTCAGCTGTCAAGCCTGCAAAGCCAATAAGTTGAATCCTGATATGTTGATGTTTTGGACTGAGTCACTTCGCTATATTCGAAGTGTCAATCATATCAACCTATGACTGATGCAAGAATATTCAGTCGTCCGAAAGAATGCGCAGTAACTGTCTTATTGACTGTGACAACTGAATCCGTAAACAAAAGGTCATAATAGAGTAGACCTGGTTTAACTTACATAACAGCTTATATTATTCACTAATGTACAACAAAAAAGTCACATAGCTGAACGCGTTTCTTACAGTTCACTTTTCAATCGATAAGTTTATATGCAGGAGCAGTGGTTTTAGACTAAGCTAGCAGTCAGCGTAACTTCAGGCTAACAGTCAATCAGTCCGTGGTCCTTAGTTAAGTTGATTATATTACACTTGTCCATTAGCTAAACGACGCTAGCTGGCCAACAGTCCGGTCGATCTGAGGTCACAGTAAGTGCATCGTCAGAACCAGACCCTTCTGCCAATAACACATTGCTCGTTCCCATTGACCTCAACAGTGGGGAGTGTACCCACGTCGAGACCTGACGAGCAACTGCTCACTCGAAGACCTGCTTGGAGTTTTTCGTTGTTCTTTTACCACTAAGTTCTATCTAATATCGGCATTGTTGCAGGGTTTGGCCGACATACCCAGTTTAACAGAAGTGTTGGAGTGGGTGCACATGGGTGAAGTCTACATCGACGGTCAGTCTGCTATAAGACCGGTGAACCGCAGAAGCAGTGCCACCAACGAGAAGGACAACGTACTTCTACCCAGTGTGCGTGAATACACATCAACCGTGGGCATGAGTGTAGGTGTTCGTGGTTCTCTTTACAAGACATGTTTACCCCCTGTTAACTCCAGTCAGTAACCCGACG